>OY294050.1:4309091-4411905 GCA_958510825.1 Brachypterus glaber
CTGCTTTTGAAGCAAAATACGCGGTAACTACTCATATGAGAATGTAATATTTAATGGAGTAAATGATTGCGATGTCCTCAGTGATTTTTCCCCGTACTGCATTTGAAAAATTTCAGATTTTTTTCTAAAATCTATGTTTGAGAGGATTCTAGGTTCGGAAACATTGAAGTAGCTCTACAAAATTATAGTGTGTTATAAAGTAACCTTTTCTCTACAAACCTAAGAAAAAAGTGATGGACAATGCTGATTTTTGTGCGAGTTATTCAGTTTTTATAAAAACCTTGCATTGCAAGAAATAAGTACCTATCCGAAAGTTGACAATCTTCAGGAAGAACTGAAAAATTCGGTCAAAAATCAAGATAAAACGAGTATTTTTGTTTTGTTCTATTTAAAAAAGATTAATTTATGATATACGTTAATTTTGTAGGGTTATGTCATTTTTTCCGACCTAAGCTCCGTGCAGAAGCAATTAGAAAATAATAAGAGCAAGAAAAGTCTAAAAAAAAGAAACTAAAGCAACCATCTATAAGCTTTTTATTAAAATGTAGTAATAAAACGCAGTGCGCCATAAAAGGTTCATTCTAA
This sequence comes from Brachypterus glaber, assembly GCA_958510825.1. Lineage (NCBI taxonomy): Eukaryota > Metazoa > Arthropoda > Insecta > Coleoptera > Kateretidae > Brachypterus > Brachypterus glaber. The sequence goes on from OY294050.1 coordinate 4,309,677, forward strand.
ACGAAGTGGCAAATTTTTTTCGTCAACTTCAAATTAAACTAGTCCATAATTAACATATTTTAATAGCATATTATAAATAAAAAACTCACTTTTATTATAAATTTAATCAAACCTTAATTTTCTTATAATTATTTAACCTAAATGTCAAAAATTATCAAAAGAACAATGGGTAATAAAAATATCACTAAAAGTCATTTTAAACATAAATAATCAAATATTTTTGGAATCAGCTCAACGAGCTCTACCCGATTTTTAACAGTTACTGCATATTTCAGCAGTCCTGCAGGCCGTATCGTATTATTTATACTGCAGTGGACTGCACGTTCTGCAGAATTTGTAATTCAATATGGACTTGCATCTCTTTCGGTTTAGCCAAGTCTCAGTCCAACTGTTTACATAAGCATAAAACCCGATATCTTTTATGTTACATGTTCTGCGGCTGTACGAGGGTAAAACACAGTATGTGACAAAAACTCTAAAGCCATCTGTACCTAAGGAGTATTTGGGCGTAAGTCCATTGAAAAACCAGTGGACTTCCACCAGTTTGCTTTTCGGATAAATGTATAATGTTTCCAAATTACTAAAAAAAAAAACATTAAATTTATTACAGTTAGATTAAGCTATTTTTATAGTTATACACAATAATTCTGGGATCAAGGGGTTAAAAAGTGCCTTTGACATATGTCATACTTAACTTTTCACAGGAATAAGAATTTATGAAATGACTTTCCCAGGTAGCAAGGGATGTTATATCACAAGAAATTAACATCACTTTTGGGTGTATTTTTAAACTAAATCATAACATCACATAATATTGAAAAATAACATGTATTTAACATCACATTTGCAACGTAACACGTGTGACTTGACAACCATGTTATTTAATAACAAATATTTAGCAACGCTGTGAATATATCGCATGTCACATATTAACGTGGCTTTCACGTGAATGTCATGTTATTTTGCTTCTCACCGACGTTCGAAGCAAAAAAATCGATATAAGATGATGTTGATAGAGTAAATTATTATAAGGAAATTGTATACACATTATACGATTTCCAATGGATAGGGGGCTCTGCCGGGCTTCTCAAGACCACGGACACGGATTATATTCTCCGCTTAATCTGCAATTTCGTATTTAGAATCTATCTGTTTCAATCTGTGATTGTTTCAATTACTGATTGATTTTAAATCCGATTTTTTTATAGGGTTATAGCGTTTTTAATGGTTTTAATTTAGAAAAAGCTAATATCCTAGAATATTATTTAAATATTAAAATACCAGTAACGGCATCCATAAGATATTAGATATAACAGGAATGTGGATTTATGATGTCACAAACACGTTATTTTCGGGATGTCATTGTGTGATGTTATTAGGGGCGGACTTAGGACATCCCCACCATGCTACATTCTTGTTAAATGAGACTACAATCTTAACATCACATGTCACATATTAACGTGACTTTCACGTGAATGTCATGTTATTTTGCTACCAGGGTTTTGATTAAATGAAAATTCTTTCGGCTTTTTAGTATTGACTTATGTCAAATAAACTTTTTAAATGCTATTATTACCCCCTTGGCCTGCTAAATAAGTGTTTATAACTGTGAAAATAGCCTAATCCGAATGCAATAAATTTAATATTAAGTAAGTTAGAAATAGATTTTTACGGTACCATCATTTTCATAGAAAACGCTCACATCACAGAACCCTGAGGTACCCCAACATTTTAAATTTTTAGTTGTGGTATATGTACTTTACTAAGATTGACACTGACATTTTCCGTAATAATTAAGTAAGGTTAAAGTACAGTCTATATTATATAGTGCAAGTCCTATAACTGTCTTTAAGCATATATGCTTATAAGCAAAAAGGTTAACAAATTTTATTATAAATAATATTTATACAGTATGTCTCCAGATAGAGTTACAAAGAGGAATTTATTTTTGATTTGATCTCAAAAAAAGTCACTCTTTATAACTTGCCCTGCTTGATTTTAAACTCCCAAAACACTAAGCGCTTTTTGTACAACTCTTACGGTTCATGGGATAATGTTTTTTTCTTCAAAATAGTGTCTTCAAAAATATAAAGAAAAAAAAACATTTTCTCATGAACCGTAAGAGTTATACAAAAAATGCTTAGTGTTTCGGGAGTTTGAAAAGGGCAAGTTATCAAGAGTGACTTATTTTAAGATATCAAAAATAAAAAAATCTTCTTTGTAATTCTAACCGGGGACATACTGTATATTAACCATTTTTTCTATCCGTAAGCAAAAAAAACTCTCATATTAAAACGTTGTGTAGGTTTTTAAATATATTGTTTATTTATTATATGAATCATTAAAAATAATACTAATTATGTATAACAATAATATTTCTTTTTAATTATAAAGCTAGACATCACCAGGTGATTATTGGCTTCACTATTTTAAATAATAAATATAATAGTGCTGTTTGCAACATTTAATTCAGTGGCTATTTATTCTTGCTGTTATAATACATTTTTGATAATTTGTAAGCTGCGGCATAACTAATGTGAATTATTTTGACAAGTAATGTCATAATAATGTTTGACAAATAAATGTCAAAGAGACCTTGATAAAGTTCAATATAATCTGTAACATTTTTAGGTGTAAGCGTTTATTATGAAAACGATGGTACCTCATTTCACCTCCTTTTTGGGGTTTGGTGATTTGGAAATAGCTTAAGGCCTACCCAGAAGAACATAAAACATAAGAATGCGATGTCGTGATTGGCTTACAAGATACATGGCGGCACATCAAGCCAATCACGGCATCGCATTGCTATGTACTATGTTGTTATGCGAGCGTGTGGTTATGCCCTTAATTTGAATGTACTTTAAGACATATGTATATCAAATACAGCCGGGAGAAAATAATGAAACGAAAATGGTCACCTGCTTTTAGACTAAATATAGTCTGTTCAAGATAGTAGTTTAAAATTCCCGCGATTTTTAAGCTACATCATTGGTTAAAAACTCGTACCTTTTAACATATAAAATATTGTGACATTTTTTGTCTATGAAAATGATTGACGGTCGTTAAAGCTAATAAAAGAAGAGAAAGTTACATAAAAAAATGGTTATACTTAATGTTATTTTGTATGGTATTGAAAAAGGTACTTTTTTGGTTTATTCTTCATACACTCACACTAAATTAGCATATTCGACATATTGTACAAACGTAAATTATATTCAACACAAGGAAAACGTCAAATTTTTAGGTTACAATTACAACTTAAGGCCTATCCTGAGTCTCGCATAACAACCATTACAAGATTCATGACGACACATCAAGCCAATCCTGGCATCGCATTCTTATGTACTATGCTTGTTATGCGTGACTTTGGATAGGCCCTTTCCAGGAAAAACAGTACCGACATCTGTTAAATTTTTGATACACTACGATTTATGCATAAGTATGCGTTATATGCGCTCTGTGGTGTAAAACGGGCCGCGTCCCTTACTATCTTGCATAACTGGACGGAGTATAGGACAATTAATTTTCGTGGTTTCATTTGTTTTTGGTTTTTTTTCGTTATTTATTTTAAAAAATGAGTTTTAGTATTTTACTTATTGGCAGTATTAATTGCGTACAGTTTAACCCTCAATTTTAGGTTCTCAGTTACTGCTTTTTTCTCGACACGGCCTCTATCTTTTATGTTTCATGTTCTTGACGAACCAAGGCTATAGAACCGAGTTAATTCGATAAATTTTTATTTTATCTGCCATTTGATACTATTCCAACTATTCGAATGGTGTAACGTACGTTACACCATTACACCTAATAAAGTGTATATTTGATAATGTGCACGCAAACCTGCTATGGGGCTTTGTAGATTTCGATTTTACCATGGGAAAGAAATATAGGAGACTATTTTTTTCAACTATCATAATTTCGGATTTCAACCAATAAAAATAAGGCCAAACCGGGATCTTTTCGCATCGAATATACTACAGAAAATCGAATACACCACTGTTTTAGATTTTTGAAATCATAACAGCTTTATAATGTAATATTATAATAAAATCTTAACTAAAAGGCAAAATTAAGGTAATTAATAAAATTTAACGAATTTTGGTCTTTTTTAATCAAAAAATTATAAATGTCAACATAAATTAACATGAAATTAATTATTAATAATTATTTAAATGCATTTTAAATATTTAAATTGTTAAAAAATTGTTTAAAAAAATACTCCTGCAAATACACCTCCAGGTTCGTTTTATTTTCGGCATATCGAAAATACACCTCTCCGTCGGTGTATTACATATGAAAATATTCAAATACGTTACACGGAGAAAAATTTAGTAATTGGGGGACATAATCTTGAAGATGTTTTGCCGTGTGATACACCATTTAAGCTTATAAAATTCTCTATTTGACGACATATTTTTAAAAATTTTCTAGAATTTTTTTGGGGGTTAAAAATAAGAATTTTCGTCAAAATTTCTTTTATTTATTATTTTTTTTTTTTGAAAAATGGTTATTTCGTAATGCAAATACTTAAAATATACTTCTTATATAATTTGAATTGATATAAACATAATTATACAAAATAAATCTTAAAAAATCGCATTTTTTAGAAAAAAAAATAAATAAATAAAAAAATTAAACCTAAAAAAAAAAAATTTTAAAAAATTAAAAAATGTATGGTCGAATAATTTTAATAAAAATTACCCTCTATGCCCCTGATCACATTAAAAGCTAAAAATATCGAATATATGCCAAAAGATAGTTTAAGTTGTCTCATTTATGTGTTTTAAAATTGAAGTCGATATCTCAACTTGTTCAAAAGTTAACAGGGGTGTGACTTTTGGACCGCACTGTTTACAAAATCTTTCAGTATTTATTAATTACGGTAAAAAATTCTCAGTGTGATATGTAAAAAATATTCTTAGAGGAAAATATGAAATTAATAAAAATCATATTTTGTACGGTAAATCAATTTTATCTATTCTATCGAAATATGCCAGGAATGTTCGAATGGCTGACCTAAAATATATTCTATGGATTTAATAAACGCAATGCCTCAATTTATTGACATGCCTGCACTTCCTCCTGTGGCTACAATAAGTCAAATAACTGGATTCCATGTATATATGTGCGTATATGTTCAATAAATATCGAACATGCACGTTGAAAATTTCTAATCCAAAACAAAAAAAAATGCAAAAAGTTTATTTAGTTTTTGAGTACTATAATAGTGAACAAATACGTAAAATTTGCTTTAAACGGTATTTCACACTTTAAATTTAATGCGCTGTTTTATTTTCACAGCCCCTCCCCTTAAAAAACATTAAAAAGTCCAAAATGATCAAAATTTGCGTTACGTAATACTTAAACGTTCCCTAATACTTGGACGTCCCATCTGGGGAGTATGAAAAAAACTTCAGTAAGGACAGACAGACCTTATCGATTTTGTTATACAGGGTGATCATTTAAAAACGATCCACCCACAAACTAAACACAATTTGAAAATTTGAAAAAATAGGAAAAATTTGTCAATATTCTTTCGAGGGGGAAACTTAGGTATATAATTTTGGGGGTTGTTACTCTCAACCCCAGCTACCCCAACATGAAAATTTTAAATAGGCCTCCATCTTGTTATATGTCATTTAAAACAGCTTAATATACTTTTTAGATAAGAATAAATACACCAACCCTTAACTTAAGAGTGGATGATTTTATTTCAAAATGATTGAAACAAAATATGTATGGATCAAAGAAATTTTACCTCAAGAAGTAATTTCAGACCAATGTTTATGAAGGTGTCATCTTTTTGTTTGTTTGTTTATTTACTAACAGAAACGCGATACAGCTTTGTGGTGTAAAATGTAGATAACGCTAGTCGACTTTCAGGCTACCTAGTAGCGATGTTGCGTAGTTTCCACCTTATCATGAATTCAAATCATTATACTTAAATTAAAAATACAAAAAACTTTATTGTGTATACTATAATTATGTTTAATAATATAGTATATTGAAATCTATTAAAATTAAACTACTAGTTTATATAAAACTCATACAGAACTAATGTTTCTTATAATTTACAATAAAATATCCAAAGTATATGTTTCCAATCGGCAACACTGTACTCCTGTCAGTCATTTTACGACATTAGACTGTGAGTTTACACATTCTTTCTCTCTCTTTACGCGTACTAAGTGTAAACAATAGTCACTCCCCACCAGCCCCTCACCGTAGTTGGTTCACGCTTCAAACAAAGCATACGGTAGATTTCATCATGTTCCTTCTTGAGGTAAAAGTTCTTGGGTATGGATTAAAAGAAATTTTTACGCATATCTTCACCAGGCGCCCACAAAAATGGCTTTAGGTTCCCATTGTTATTTAGAACTTGTAGATCAGTGTATTTATTAAATTCTTATAATGGGATCTAGTAAATTATAATATAAATTAAAATTTAATAGGAAATCTAGGTAAATTGTCTTACAAAATTGATGTAGTTTGATTCAGTAAAAAAGCTCCGTAAGTACCTGATCACGTACCTACGTATCCGTATACAGGGTGGACCTCATTTTGTAAAATAAGAGTAGATTATAGTATATTACTAGTTTCATAACATATGTTCTTAGCTCACGAGTACAAGTTTAGAAAACGAGCCGCTTGCGGCGAGTGCCTTTACTAATTAATTGAGAAATTTTTCAAAATTTAGATCTGACATACACGGTGTGTGCAGTCTTTTGACATTAAATCAAGGGGTGATTTTACAAAACATGAAAACCCAGCATAGGAACATAGGTCCGGAAACGGACTTTTAAAATTTTACTAAAAATAAAGTTTTTAATTAATAACTCTGGTACCTTTTGAGCTAGAGCGACAAAGTTTTGCATGTATACTAGTACTAATAAGGAAAATTAGTTTATGTTTATTTATTTTTCTGAATCTATCCAGAGGCGTGCCTAGACGGACAAAATTTGTGAGACTTAACACATTTTTCCTCCAAACTTTTTTATGTGTAAAAACGTGCAATTAAGAGGAAGTAAAATTTTGTGCCACCAAAAATGTTACTTTCTAACTACTTTAATATTAAATTTAGGTGTTTCGGTAAAGAATACTTTTTTGCTTAGTTTTAAATGAAAAATCTCCCTACAGCAATAAATTTTGTTTTTGGTGTTTTTCTTATTCCCCAACTTCGAAGGACCGTAGCTCCCCTAGAACTTATGTTCCTTAGTTGTTTTTCATGTCTTTTAGTGGAGAATAACACCTTTAATTTTTTGACAAAAGACCGTAAACACCGTATATTTTTTTTATGGACGTTTGCTCAATAGAGGATTCACCCTGTATATAGGAAAAATTGTCGCGGTTAAAATGATGGAAAATGTATTAGCAACAGCAATATTATAGCTTATTACAATGCTAAGTGGCGGCAGAAAGCTCTTTTGACGTAATTTAACTCCTCTTCTAGAACTAGTTTTTAAGTAAATGAATTATTTTCTTTTAGCCATAAGGATTCTGTTGCGATACACACTGAAAAACATGTCTATTTGAGGTGAAGAAATTGATTTATTTACCATTTTTGCTCTTAGGGCGAATAAAATTAATTTTATTAAGAATCCTCGCAAACGATGTTTTGATATACAGTACGGTCAAAAAGTCGCCTCTTAACTTTTGAACTAGTACTATAGTTAAGATATCGACTTCAAATTTTAAACACGTAAATAGGACAGCTCAAGATTGCTTTTTGCATACACAGAGAGCTCGTTAGGGAACGTTCAAGTATTACGTAACGCAAATTTTGATCATTTTGGACCTGATTGAGCTATCTTATTTATGTTTTTTAAATTTGAAGTCGATATCTTAACTATAGTACTAGTTCAAAAGTTAAGAGGGGGGTGACTTTTGGACCGCACTGTACATCAAAAGCATCGTTTGTGTGGGTAAATGCTACTATATTCATTTGGTTCAAGAAATCTGTTTTTTTCAGTGTAATATACCTGTAGGTTTGAATATTTAATACGTTGGTTTAGTCTATAAAAGCTTATAGTGTAGCTTTTAAAAACTTCTTTGTTTTAGTAGAGCGTTTTACGATGAGAAAATGTATGGTCCAGTAAAAGCAGACATAAATTTTCATTAGAAATTGATAATATTCTTTATAGTCCGGGAGCCCACGCCCAGTAGAATTTTGTATATAACCTCACCGTTGAGAATTTTTATATGTGTTCTTTAGGTCCAGTCAATCAACTTCTTACATAAGAAAATTCTCGGTAGCGGGGCGTTTTTTTGCACCAACTCTTAACTTTAGGGCGTCCGTCAACGGTATTGCCTTAAAATTTTTGTTGGACAAGGTTACCACTTGATTTTAAATATTTTTATTAAACGATCCTGAAAAAATCAGCTGTGAGGTGCTAAATGTTATGACGTCATAACTTTAACATGTTAGGTTAGTTATGACCTCATAACATTTAGCACCTAACAGCTGATTTTTTCAGGATCGTTTAATAAAAATATTTAAAATCAAGTGGTAACCTTGTCCGACAAAAATTTTTGGGCAATACCGTTGTCGGACGCCCTAAAGTTAAGGGTTGGCCCAAAAAAAAAAACGCCCCACTACAGAGAATTTTCTTGTGTAAGAAGTTGTTTGACTGGACATAAAGAACACATATACAAAGTCTCAACGGTGAGGTAATAAAAAAAATCTAATGGGCTCCCGGACTATTAGAGTGGTCTGTAAAACATAGATTTTTAGGAACCCAAATTTATTTTAAATTATCTAAAAATGATGTCTAAAATACTAAAATATATACCAAATAGCTAAAAGTTAACACGTACCGTTTGTGTTCCCTTTTTTAGGGCTTGATGCGACAGGGGCGCCCCTAAAAAGGGTTAAAAATTCTGTAAACTAGTGTTAGTAATTTGAATATTTATTCACTTTAAACGAAATGTTTTGTCACCAAGTTTGTTCAGAGCAATTGCGAAACTTCCGGTTCATCTCGTCAACAATTGAAAATTTTTCCGGCAAATTTATGCCATTATATCTATTTGGCAATGACAAACTAAATTATTTCGCTCGAATTTAATTATTGTTTACAGAATTAATTAAATAAATTAATTGCCTGTAGAAAACTGTTTCGTAAAATTTTATAGCCATTTTCTACCAATAGGGATGATTTTGCTTTCCATTTTGAAAATTTTCAAAATTTCGGAAAGCCTTGTATTTGTGCAAAAATTTTCAAACATTTTTTTTGTGTATTTTTGCGTTTTATGACGTTTTATGTCGATATAAATCAATTTCGAGCAAAAAAAAATTGTCGGTCGATCGGTCTGTCCGGAAAATCTTGTGGGCACGATTACTTAAGAACGCTTTAAGCTAGAGACTTGAAATTTGGCATACAGGTATGTTACCAAAAGTTCTCGCTCGGGATTGTTTTTGGTGAACATTGGTGTGCAGCAAGGGGGGAAAATACATTTTTTTTTACAAAAATTTGAAAATTCATGTATGGGGGTTGCTGAAATTGAGCACCCATTTATTGATGGATATTTGTAGCATAGAGCTTACTGAGTAACACATGGCTGAAATTAAAATAATCCTTAGAGCAGTTTTTGAGAAAATCTATTGTATTTATATTTTTTTCAGCGTATGCTGGATTTTTATCGCGGATATCGAAAGAATTTATTTTTCTTCGCCATTTTACTAAATGTATTTTTTTATTTGTTTTATTTTTATTTGTTTTCGAGATATTTTAAATCAAAGTAGGCAACTCGTCTTCTTTTAATCAATCTTATAATTGATATACTAAAAAAATAATTAAAAATAAATACCTAATTAGATTTTTTTTACTTGGGGGCTTTTGTGACAAAGCTGTATCTATTTCATTTTATTTTAATTTGTATAAATATTGTGTTTTGGCACTTGATTAAAAAATGCCAAGTGCCCTACCTTGATTTACTTGAAAACAAATGAAAATAAAAAATTATATATTTATTAAAATTAGCTAAGAAAAATAAATTTATTCGATATACCCAATAAACATACACTGAAAAAAAAATGAAAACAATTGATAATCGATTTTTTCAAAAACTGTTCTAAGAATTATTTGAATTTTGGCCTCGTTTTACTCAGAATGATCTGTGCTACAAAATCCATCAATAAAACAACAGGGTGTTTGATTTTTAATTTAAGTTTTTTAAGGCCTACCGTGCATGTATACATTGTACACTGTACAAGTTATGTAAGTATAGTAAAATTTCTATACCATACTCGAAAAGTATATTGACACGCGAACACTATCCAAGTAATTAATTTTTTCAATACCACTATTGAAAAATTACCATACATGTATAGTACCTCCAATACATGTATGAAAAGTTTAACACAATTTTTTTAAGTGTGTCTTAATTTTAAGGTTTTATTGAATATTAAAAAAAAACTCTGGTTTGTGCCCTGAACTCAAACTAATTAACAAATCAATTAAAAAATAATTTATAATTAAATAAATATTAATAAAACTTTAAATAAACAAAAATTTCACTAACCTTAAAAGCCTCTTCGAAGTCGATGCGTTGAAAGTACCTCAGAAAAATCAGTACTTGAAAAAATATCGAAAAATCCAAGCGAAATCAAAGCGAGCACTTCAAAAAAACAACCGACAATCAATGGTACTTATATGAATCGCGGGCAATTTAAATTTGCTGAAGTGGTACCCATATAAATTCCTGTAGGTACCGTGTGGTACGGAACCCCAAGTAGAACTGATATCTCGCAGAGCCCGTAGTTACATGGTAGTACCATGGTAGTACTGGCGCTTTAGAGGGAGCTGGTTTTTGCAAATTGGTAAGTTTTTTTACCAGACTAAGCGAAAAAAATGATAATCTAAGCGATTTTTACATAAATTAGGTACACTGTGTGTCTGTTACTATATCATGAACATGTAGTACTTACATTGTATGGTGCAGAAGTAAGGTAAAACACAGAAACTGATTTTTCTAGAGCATCAAAGTTTTGCGGGGATCCCTCAGAGAGCTGGTACTGGTACTACCGTTTCATACCCTGTTACGGGGCCGGTAGCAGGGTTTAAAATTCCCGGGAACTTTTGAACAAAATATCGACTTCAACTTTCGAGAACTTAAACAACCTAATTTTCTGCTTATAAAATGTGGGCTGGGGTGCATGGGGGCATTTTTTTATATAGAGAGAGGTCATTTGAAATGTAATTAAATTCTCTATTGGACCACATATTTTTGGGGGTCTAAAATAGGGTTGAAAATGGACATTTTCGTCAAAATTTTTGAAAAAAGGTTAATTTCATGATTTACATTCGTAAATTACACTTTTAAACTAATTTTAAATGTTTTAAATGCTATAAATAAAATTTTACAAAAAAAAATGTTAAAAAATCGTATTCTTTAGCAAAAAATGTTGAAAGTTTTGGAGTGTTACGCCCATGTTAATGGTATAGGAAAATAGCGTTACAGGGGGGGGGGGGGGGGGTGGGGTCCAAAATGATCAAAATTTGCGTTACGTAATACTTGAACGTTCCTTTACAGATATTTTAGTTGTAACTTTTTTTTAGTTTTTTTTTTTTAAATAGTATTGGTGAGGTAACTTGAAATTAGTATTTTACCTTAGAACTGCAAACAATAGCTACTATTATAAGAAATGCAAGCAATTTAAAAAAAATTAATACATACACATTTTGAACTAATTCCTATAAAAAATTAAGCAACATATATTTTGTAAATTTCCAAATAGTTAAAATTTTATTTTAATGCAATTCCTTTCTATTTTACTTTTCCCTACCTAACAGATTAAACGAAAAATCTTGTGCGAAAAATGAAAAATTTAAGAAAGGTTTGACTTTGGACCATAACATAATGGAACATAAATTTCTGGGCTGAGATTATTTTTTTTATTAAATTGGGGTGGAACAAGGGAGTAACGCTTTTCGGACATTTTTTTAACATTTAATAACACTGGGCAACAAATCGCAACTTTTTTTTTGCCCCGATCGGAAAGTAAATTTTTCTAACTAATTCGAGAGCGTAGTATCCGAATCTGATTTTAGAAAAATTCCAGCACCTCACAATTTTGAGATATAAGGCCAGGAAATAATGACGTTTTTTTCAAAATCTTTAAAAAACAGAGTAAGATTTTGAAAACTGTAGAGTTTGTTAAAAAAAAAATAGGAGAAATTCAAAAATCCATAGGCGAAGGACCTACTGTCACAGTAAGTACGCGAAAAAAAATAAAAAGCTTAAAATTAAAGTGCAGTGTTTACTTAATGCTCATTTGTGTCAAAACTATCAAATTTGTGTAAAAATTTTATAGGACCTAATTTGTAGATTATAAAATTCTCTACAAAAATATAGGTACAAATATTTTTTTTATTTTTCTTAGTTTTTTTCGTAAAAAGTAAATAAATGAAAAAGCAATAAAATTAAAGCACACAGTGTTCTATTTTTCGACAATATTGACAGTTATCATTAGGAATTCAACGAAAAATCGAGGAAATCTAGAGATTTTTATTATAATTTCGGTGTTATAAGGTCCATATTAAATTCAAAAATGGCATAAGATTCGCCAATGCTTTTGCTTTTTTATATAAAATATCAAGTTTCGAAAATACTGATTGTTATTAAAATGAATTTAATGGAAAACCAGAGAAAACTATAGATTTTTATTATAAATTCGGTATGATGGGATCCGTATTATCATTTTAAAATGTTTTTTGATATACCATCGTTTCGGCTGTTTTATTATCTTTATCAGACACGTGCATTTTTTCGTAGCCGGTTCTTTTTCGGCACCTAGGTTTGTTTTTACTAATAGCTTTTCCAGGGAAAAACGTAACAATAAGGGAAAACAAAACATGTAATCAATCTTAGGTTGATCACCTGAACATTTTCTGCTGAAATTGTTCGAAATGGGGTGTGGCTGAAACAGGGTGAGACATTCATCATAAATCAATTAAATTCCTGTGTCAGAGAATTGTAATCCAAATATACAGGGTGTGTCCTAAAATGTAGATCAGGCACATTAGAGAAAATTCAACGAACTGTAATGTTTGTTTCAGGCATCGATTTTTTTACTCGGTTTTTAATTTGGTCTTCATTTCGTTAAACTACAAAACACGTTTGAAGCATCCTAGTTGTCTTATATGGTATTTATTCGACAATGCTCATTGTTATAATTATCATACCAAGAATTTAGGTAAACCCCGAATTACTGTTGCTATTATTGTTACAACCACATTTCTGTGTTTGTATTTATTTTTAATTTGGGTTTTATTATACATAATTTCATTTAATTTCTTTACTTAGTTATAATTCAAAAATAATATTTTATTTAAAATTAATTGTATTTTTGTAAGTAACGCGCTGAAAACCTCCTAGCTTTTCTGCGCGAGTTCGGGACCAGCCTTCCGGACAGCAGTATCAATTTGACTCTCGAGAACGCTCGATGCGTGTCAATAAAAATATACTCAAATGAGCTGACGAATATACCACGCGGGCATTCGTTAGAATTTACCATATTTACGGCTGCAAACTATAGAAATAAGTTCCATATACACATATGTATTTAAATAATTAGTAGTGTATACCTACACTGGTCAAACAAACTTTAATTCGCGTACATCAGTTTCCAATTATGTGGTGTCTCCTGTGAAGAAATGGCGGTCATGACCTGTCGTGCTGAATGCTGTAATTAAGGTAAGATTACCATATATATTATTGGAACTGTCGTTTTGTCTTTAATATTCTTTTCAATCATTAATACCTATTCGCAGTCCACTTAATTAATATCATAAAGGCGATGTTACGGAGGCAATCCCATATCACCGAATGGGACCTTTCGACGTCAAACAACAATTATTATATTGTTTCGCTGATATATTGCTTTCCCCGGCTTTGCCGTGTTGGAAAATCAATTAAATAGTATGGTTCCACTATACAGCTCGGTCCAAAAGTCCGTTTGAAGGTTTGAACGAGCTAAGATATCGACCTCAAATTTAGGACATGTGAATTAGGCAACCTAAACTATATTTCTGGATTTCTGATATATTGAGGTTTTAAAATGTTGGCAGGGGGCATGGGGGGCAGTTTATTTAAATAGAAATGGGGTTCGTGTACCACATCATTTTAAAGCTTATAAAATTCTCTATTTGATCACGTACATTTTTTTATTTAAAAAAAAAAAATTGAAAAATTAAAACCTTGTAAAAAATGTTTTTAAAAAATTGTTATTTGCGCTCCTAGTAAAGGTAAGTGAATTTTTCTGTGTGAGGACGTATTTTGTGGACCGAAGCGGAGCTGAGGTCCATAAACACGACCGACAGAAAAAAAAACTTACCGCATTGCGTTTTTCTCACTACCAAAGAGTTAAAATCGTATCTTATTAATAATATTTTTGACATTTATGTACTTATGACAATTCAACAAATCATTTTTTTATGGAATCACTCTATAAAATTAAGAATAGTAGTCTTGTATCTAGGTGTCCCCCTTAGGTAAGTGTCAGACACTTCGTTTCCTTAAGCGGTAAATCGTTTTTTTCTGTTACGGTTTTGTTTCTATTGATTTCATCTATCACTAAGTGTGCTCGATATAGTACTTTCCATTACTGTCGGCTTTTTGATTAAGTAATGTCAACTTACCTAGTTGGTAGTAAGAAAAAATATATAGTCAAATAGAGAATTTTATTTGCTTTAAAATAATGTATACATTATCCCCCTTTGCTTAAAAAAAATCCCCCATGTATGCATGCATGTATGTTCGCTGCCCAAATTTAAAGAGCTAAAAACATTCAATATATTCAAAAAGAAAGCTCAAGTTGTCTTATTTATGAGATATCTTAAATCGTTCAAAAGTTAAAGGTGACTTTTGGACCGCACTGTACAAAATATACTCATAATTTCAGATAAAACTAATATTTTTATTTTGTTATATTTGTTTTGGATACTTGTATGTTCATTTTTAAGAAAAGCGCTGTTGTTGGAAAAATAAAGATAATTGAAAGAGTAGGGTAAATAAAAAGATCCTTAAGCAATCATTTGGAAAAAAGTTAACGGAAAATTTATATTATTTTGCTGTAAGGCTGAAAATAGTAGGGGAGACCAGGCGATTTTATAAAGACCCATTTTGCCAAAGGTAACGAAATAAGAAATTTGCGCTTTTTATTTTGAAAACAATGTAAGTTTAACAAACTTTTAAAATATTATAATTACTTATTCTTTTTTGCTCTTCAAATTTTTTAAATATTTAAGCAACAAAACCATTCCATAATGGGGAATCTGTCTGTCTTGCGGCCTGTCTGATTTTTTATTTTGACAACGATAACACGATAACGGTTTGAGATAAAGACTTTTGGATAACGTCGGGAATAACGTTATTTATCTCAGCTGCGATTTTTTTCGGTAAACATCGCGGTGGTGGTGACAAGTTAAATATTTTTTTTTGTTTGGACTTTTTATATTTTTTCGTAATCTAGCGCCTCCCCCATCTATCTTAAAAGGTGGGGACCTTGTTTTTAGTCAAAAACTTTTCTCGGGAAACGGTTTTTTAGGCTAAAAAAAAATGTAATTTTTGACCTCCTCCCCCCCAAAGAATCTTCTTCGCTACGGTCCTGCTTGTAGGAGTTAATTTTATAAACAGTTGTTAATTGTCACTGGATTTCCCTGGAATTGCAAAGACATTTTAAAAATACAGAGCGGTCCAAAAGTCACCCCACCTCTTAACTTTTGAACGAGTTGAGATATCGACTATTCTTTCTTGAAAATATGAATGATGCAAAAATACCCGTATCTCCCCTACACATAAAAGATATGTATTACATATTACCTACAGTTTTTTCCATAATGTCGATAATGCAGAATACGAGCACCTTAGGAGGAAATCGGCTAAAATTACGAAATTGTTGTAATTTTGTAATACGAAGTTTTTGCAATATTATAACAGGTTACTGGCCCCGACATTTATGCTGATGCACATTTTGCTGTTTGACCACGAGGTTAACGCGAAATAGGCAATAAAAAATAGAATAAAAAAAATATGAAACGTTTTTTTGCTAAAACTACTTAGCCATCTATTTTTTTATGAGCAAAAAATCAGATTTTTTTACAAAAATGCTAGTGGTGAACTAATTGCAAAAAAAATTATTTACACGTACTTCCGAGATTTCCGTATGAATTTTGAGATCCCTGTAAAGATTTTATAGATTTCCAAATAGATTTCTCAAATTTTTGTTGAGATTTTTGGCAAAGATTTTTGTAGGCATCAAATAGTGACCGCAAAAAAGAGGTTTTTTAGCCTGTTTTTCCAACACCTGTAACTTCGATTGGAATTGATAAAATGTAACATATAAGTGCTCAAAATTTTTGTCCCCTTTAAAGGGGTTGAAAAATATTTCAAAATATTTAAAAAACACATTTTTCTGTAATATGAACCATAAAAAACACCTAAAGGGGTATCACCCTTGGATTTGATGAAAATCCACCCCCACAAAGAGGGTTAAACTACCCCCAAGCACCAAAAAAAGTAGTAAATCATGAGTATCTCAAGAAAAATCGAGTTAAAGGGATCCAGTCAGTTATGTTTAATAAAATGTGAGAAAGTTTGGTGTAAAATTCAATTCAAGTACTCATAGTTAACATTTTGTTTAAGGGGATGTTTAGCTTCTAGAACAATAAATCTTGTTTTTTGCACAAGTTCATGACCAGACAAAAATTTTGAGCACTTATACTTTATATTTTATCAATTCCAATCGAAGTTACAGGTGTTGCAAAAACTTTGCGGTCACTCTTTACTGGTTGAGAAAATTGGGTGGTTAAGTTGGGAAATTGGTATTATCAGCCAGAGAAAACCGCATGGAGAAAGACTTTTTATTTAGTTCGTCAGGGTTAAAGCTACTTTTTAGAGTTGGGAAATTTCTCAATATTTAGTGAAGAAATCCCCCAAAATCCCTCTCAGTCAAACAATCAAATCTACGTTATCTTTATCCAAATTTAAATTTAGTGGCCCTTAATTTCTCGCGAAAATTTGCCGATAAGATTTGAGATCTTATTGTTATTTTTATGTTTCTATTTTCGGTGATTATGAAACAGTAACCCCAAAGTGTAAATTTTAACTCGTTTTTTTTTAACGTGGATTTTTTTTTTCATAATTTCGCTATTTAGTGTTCTCTGAAATTAAAAAGTTTTTTTGGGAAAAACTAAAACAATTTTTTTTTAATATTTACATATTTATTCTCATTTGAATACATTACTTTAAAAATTTGCAGAATCTCTGTATAAATAAAAAAATTACCTTCATGTCGTAACACAAAAATCAATCAATTAAAAAAATTACAAGGCTTTCCCTATTTTAAAAAAAGTTAAAATAGGAAAGCAACAAATATTTTTTAACTGCACGCAGTCCTCTGCTTCTCAACAGAATAAATAGCACTAGATAATAATTATTTAAAAAAAAATTAAATTAACTTAAATAAAAAAATTATAATAATCATTATAAACATAATATAAAAAAAACTATTAGATGATCCCAGTATATAAAATAATGAGTAGATTTTTTTTTGTGTATTAATTCATTTTTTGGAATTTATTTGTTAGAAAAAAAGTTATTTTTGATTTAACTGTATATGTGACCCTGCACAAACAAACCCGCAAAGTTTGTGAAATTTTCGTATTTCTTGTTTTTTCGGATACTTATGTAAAAAACTTTTTTATATAAGAATCCGAAGAAAAAAGAAATACGAAAATTTGGCACTATATGGGTTTTTTGTGCAGTAGTCGCAATTTTTCTCCCATTTATGCAAATTTTAAATTTTTCAAAAATTTAACTTTTTAAACAAAAACTGGGGCCATCTTTTTGTGAGGTAGAATTTGTTCCATATTCTAACCAATCAAAAAATAAAGGATGATGTCTGCTTTTTTGTCTCTTTTTTTTCTGGATTTGTAATAAAAATCATAATTAAGTAAAATCTTTAATTATTATATACAACATTAATTGGAAATTGTCATTCTTGTTTCCTAAATTACCGGTTTCCCGTTTCGAATCCTACATATCCATATATCTACCATTCTAGTATGATTTCACAAACGATATTATTACAATGCACAAATCAAAATTATTTTTTCTGAATTTCAACTTTATCTGAATTAATTTGGATGTAAAGTAAAAAAACTAAAAATAAAATTTATATCTTAACTTTTAATAGTATATTAAAGTACTCGTTTCATAACATACGTTTTTAGTGCACGAGTACAAGTTTAGAAAACGAACCGCTTGCGGCGAGTTTTCTAAAGTACACTGATGAAAAAATTTTTACACAGTCGACCGTGTAGACCTGAATTGATACGGAAACGTGTTAAATTGTGTAAAATTGTGTAAATTTTACGAAAAACGGTGTTAAAATTACACATTGTTACACAATTTAACACGATTTCGTGTTAATTCAGGTCTACACGGTCGACTGTGTAAAATTTTTTTCATCAGTGTACTAGTGCTTTAAAAACGTGTTATGAAACGAGTGCTTTATACATTTTTTTCTATTTTGCTCTAAAATTTAAAAAACTTACATTTAAATTGATGACTGATTTAGGGATTTTTGTTTTGGGTTGGCATTACAGTTTACACTAGGTTTAAAATTCTAAGAACAAATGATATTTTGATATATTTTACAGTCATCTCTTCTTTTTTCACTGCAATTAACCAGTCCAGAATTTTAACACGGTAAAAAATAACCCAAACACAAAATTTTGTAAAAAATTAAACTTTAAATCGACATTGACATTTGCACGCAAAACGTCAAGAGATAGGCTTTTGTATGTTGCCAACCCAACAGAAAAAAAAGTAGAAACCTCTTATAGGACTATAAGAACACGCAAAATGCGTGTGAATATGAGGTTATAAGAGTCACAAAATAGAAAAAAGCTTTAATATAAATGCTTCAAATTTTGTGCGAGATTTAAAGAATTTTTAATGAAATCTTTCAAAGTTATAGTTATTTGTAAAAAAAATTGCACACTTGCATAATTTATTCCCTAAAACCGCCATAACTTTCAAATGGTTTTATATAAATACTTTAAATTTGGTATAAATATTCTTTTATATTATTATATTATACCTAACTGCTGACGAAAGTTGAAGTATTTTTGTTAAAGTGTTCCCGAGTTATAGCAAGTTAGGTATTTGAAGTCTTGTTCCATAAATGATGTCAACATTAAAAACCTCTCATTAATTTATTTCATTTCTTGTTTAAAATGAAGAAAAATTCTAATATAAATTTTAAAACTAACCTTTCCACCATTTTGATTGTAACTCGGATTGTAAAATGAAAAATCCTGAAAATTTTGAATATTTTTTCTATAAAAATTATGAAAAAAAGTATTTTGATTTGTATATTCAATAATATTACATTGTTCGCCCTTATGCTTGTGCTTTAAACATAAAGCTATATACTCCTAACATTTATTTACATGAAACTTTACGATATATCTTTCAAATTATGCCCACTAACGAAAAAAGCCTTATTTAAAAAGCAAATTAGTTTTATAACCCGTTAAGACTATTTATTTTTAAAAGGACTTGACTGGTTACAAAATCATTGGCATTTAAAAATAGTTTATCCAATACATACAGATAATGAGACAATTACCAGCTTTATTTTAAATAGATAAACTCAATAATAACCCCCGCGTGGCTTTTACTTTATTGAGTAAATAATTATTTATTTTACCCACTCAACTGTCACTTGTCAAATTATTTTCTTGTAAATGTCATTAAAATTTTTAATAAAATTATGAATTCCTAAGCTATTTATTGGATAAAACCTTGTATGGCACTCATGGGTAAACCGATATTTCCCTCTCGAAAATATCTTACTTTACACACTAGTACCATAAATAACTATTTTTTTTTTTCATTAGTGGGGAAATATTATTTGATAACCTTCTCAAAATTGAATTGTTAAGCTTTTTATAATTAAAGTACTATATATAATTCGCTAACATGTAAGTGATTTAAAAACAGTTTTTTTACAGATTAACATATTTTTTCATTTTTAACCTCAAAAGCTACAGTTTTAAGGACCTATTTTTTGTGAAAAACTGAAAAAGAATCAATTATAGGTTAATTGGTGACCCAGCAGCTATTTGAACAAAGTTTTTGGAAACAATGAATACTCTACTAGTCAAAAAATATATATTCTTAAATAGCTCTACTCACATACAGGCGATTATAAAGTCCCGAACAGTTTGAAAAGAAAATACTCTTCGTTTGAAGCCAGAGTTGTGTGTGACAAGCCCATGTGATTGCTTACTCATCGCTAATGCCAGTTTTGCATTAAAAAGTGTTCGGCACTTTATAATCGCACGGTATATATTAATTATTAAATTAGTATTTATGTGCAGTAGAGTGGAGTAGACATTTTCTACTCTATACCATATCTTGTTCAGAACCTTATTTTTTTTTATTTTAAAGTTGTTCATATACATTTTTACTTTTATGAAACTTATAGGCATTTACTGATTTGTATGCAGCTCTTAAAGAAAAATGAAAAAATATTCTAAAACAATTATAACGAAAATTAAATGGTTTTGCATCTCCATTTTATATAATATATATATATTAAACTATATGTCTACTTAACAATACATTTATCTCTCATTCTTAAAATCCCATTACACAATCTCCAATATTTTTTTTAAATAAAAAACCATATTATCTTTCAAAAAATTCTATATTTTTAATCGCACCCTGTATTATAAATATTTCGCTTAAAAATATTTAAACACATACAATACAATAAAAATTTTAAGAAAAATAATCTACACAGTTTTATATAAATTCTATACAAAAAAAAAATTAACTAAACATAGGGTATATAAAAATGAACACAAATTAATTTTAAGTAAATAATTTTTTCTAAACTAGATGATATTTAGATTTTAGACAGTCTTTAATTTTTCTTGAAAATATTTTTTTCCTAAATGCAATGGTAAAAGAATAAAATGGTATAAAATTTATAATTCTTTTTTTTCTGAATATATGGTAGATATAAGAAAATATGGAGAAAAAATAAATATTTTATTTTTTATTTTCATTTAAATTATTTTGTCTCTGGGCAACACTGAATTATGTACAAAAAATTTAAATATTTTTATTTTGAAAATTCTATAATTAGTTTAATGATTTTATTGGTTGTATTAAGAACTAGAACCTAGAATCTATATAAATAATTGCTTATATTTACAAGATCATAAGTAACAACCAATCATTATTTCCATAGGTACATTTTTAAAAAAAGACCACAAATACAAAACTTGATAACTTTTTAAAGCTTTAAGATAAATACTTGAAAATTTGCCAATAGTTAAACCAAATACTAAAGAGTATATGTGCCAAATTTCAATATATTATGTTCAGTTATTTAAAAGTTATAGCAATTTTGACAAATAAGATTTAATATATTGCTAGTGATAACTTTTTAGCTTTTAAATCTAAAAACTTGAAATTTGGCATAAATATTGCTTAACATGTAAGCTTAATGTTTACAAAGTTTAAGGAATTGTTCATTAAGGCGTTCCAGAGTTATTACAAGTTTTATATTTTTAGTTTAGTTTATTTAAAATGCTCTGTTAGCGTATGTTTTTTAATTACTTTAAATTATTTTAATTTTCAAATAATTAAAAAACCCTCTTTAATTAGGCTTCTACGATAGCCCAATTCTTGCTAAATTCCTCATTCAAAACTGCATTACTAAATAATAATTTTGAACTTTTTTGAAATTCAGCAAAAAAAATGCAGTGGTATTCTAAGATAGGCATGTGTATAGTATATATTTGTGTGTCAACTAAACATTGCATTTAATAATAAAAATCAGTCAAATTTAAATAATATATTTTTTAAATTAAAATCAGTCTAATATATTAACGAACAAGAACATTTTATGTGGTATGAGCAGGGCGTTTTTTAAAGAAATGTGCCAAAAATCCACATAACTTGTAAATGATTTAATATAAAAAAGTTTGCTTGTGCGAAAACTAAGAGAGTATACTCTACTAGTACTAGTACCTTATTTTATTAATAGAATAGAATAGAATAGAATAGAATAGAATTTTATTGCCACTTAAATCTACATAAGCAAATTACAGGCAGACGTCAAAAATAATTACATAATTTTAAATGAGTTTTCATAATTTCAATCCACATTATACCACTACACTAAGTTAACATTACATAATTACATAACACTAAGTTAACATTACATATTAAAAAATGGCATAATTTAAAGTTACATTTGATTTAAAATTAAAATTTAAAATTTCCCTGGAGAAATTCAGATTTAGAATAGAAAGGGTTGGCTAGAAAGAAACATTTAAGTTTTAACTTAAAGCTACGAAATGTTAACGTTTTAATTGAAACAGGTAGCTTATTAAAAGCTTTAATTCCTAAATACCTCGTGCTTCTTTCAAAGCTTGCCGTTCTATGTCTGGGAGTACATAGGAAATGGGTTTGCCTTGTACCAATATCATGTAAATCCCCATTTGCTATAAATTTAGATTTATTTTTATACACAAAAACTAAAAGATTGTAAAAAAATAATGAGTATACTGTCATAATTTTGCTTTGAATAAAAAGTGGTTTGCAATGATCGATTCTGTTTGCACTGCACAATGTACGTAAAATCTTTTTTTGTATTTTTAAAATTCTATCACAGTGAACAGAACCTCCCCAAATTATGATGCCATATTCGATGTAAGACTTAACACTTGCGTTATAAAAGGTCACAAGAAGTTTTTTCGAAACATTGTTTTTGAGGTTGAGAAGGGCATATCGACTGCTATTTAATTTTTTGGCAATACTGTCTATATGTAACTCCCATGAAATATTATTATCTAGGGTTACCCCTAAAAGCTTAAAATTTACTACCTGAGGTACAGATATTTTGTTGCAGAATACTAATACACTTTGATCTTTATTAACTTTATTAAATTAATATAAATATGATAAGGTACTCTCATTCCAAATTTAAAGTGACAATCTTGATTTGTTCAAAAGTTATTGCAAATAAACCTGGATGCAAAGTATCCAGAACTATACTAGTTTAGTGTGTCCACGTTTATTTAGTTTTTGCTTTTTAAAACATCAAAAAAGTTAAGTACTTCAGATTCAAAATGAGAGTACCTTTTTATATTAACTAGTTGTTCGCAAGAGCAAACTTTGTTATATTAAATCATTTACAAGTTTTGCAGTTTTTTGGCACTGTTGGCACATTTTCTTAAAAACCGCTCTGGGTATGAGCAAAACTTATTATTTCGAAAAACATGTAAAACTGGCAAAAAGTATACCTTTCGCAGCTAGTATTTTTGAATTTTATAGATCCAAAACACCTTTTTTAATGTCGGATGTCAAGAATATTTTCACCAAATCAAATTATAATTGTATATTAAAGTACTAGTTTTATAACACCCGTTTTTAGCGCACGAGTACAAGTTTAGTAGTAGTGCGCTTAAAACGTGTTATGAAACGAGTGCTTTATACTGTTTTTCTATTTTGCTCTAAAATTAAAAAAAAACTTACATTCATGACCGATTTAGGGATTTTTGTTTTGGGTTGGCATTACAATTTTGGCAATGTTTGAAATTCATAGAACAAACGATATTTTGATCTTTTAAAAGGCAGCTCTTCTCTTTTTCACTGCAAGTAACCAAGTCACAATTTTAACAAGGTAAAAATTAACTTTAAACACAATTTCATATAAAACTAAACTTAAGAGCAGTGTTGACATTTGCACGGAAAACGCCAAGCGATATTCTTTTGTCCAGTCTTGCCAACCCAAAAGAAAAAAAATTCTAACCTCTTATAGGCCTATAAGAACACGCAAAATGCGTGTGATTATGAGCTTATAAGAGTCGCAAAATAGAAAAATTATATAAACAACTTTAAATGTACATCATTTTTTAAAAAACCAGATCAAAAATACTAAAATTGGTATCGCAATGTTTTAAGAGTTATAACAATTTTAGTACCTACTAGTACTAAAACTACTACACCGAAAATTATTAAATTAAATTATTAAATACTGGAGGAATTTGTTTGTTTAGAACCCCTTACAATTTTAGTTAGTGAATACAAGTTGTTATTAACAAATTCTCTCTGGTGTTTTTCATTAAAAAAATGATAGCATGCTAGCAGGTGCTTATTATTATTAATTTGTCCTATGCACTGCGAAAAGTATACTATGGAATACGAAAAATTATATCTTCACGGCTAGTGAATTGAATGGGCCTTATTCTGCACTTTACTAAAAATAAATTATAAAAAAACATACATTTATGTTAAAAAAGTGTTTTTTTTTTTAATATTAAATTGGCCTTTATATCGTATGTTTATGATTTATGCATTAAAGGGTATTATTAATAAAATACAGAATAAACCTGTATATTAAGTACTTTATGAAAATGATTGCAACAAAAACAATAAAGTAAAGCAAATTTGTACTCAAAATGTTTAAAAATTATCACAAAAAAATATAACAAAAAATTCAAATATTTGTGGTTGATATTTTAATGATTTGATACAATTATTTGACTTCAGTATAATTTTTAGAGATCAAAAGTCGATATTTTTACACCTGGTTAAAAAGCAGATGTATAAAAAGTACTTTTAACCAAAAGTGAACACAAAGCTTTTTCTACGACCGGATATTTACATAATTTTTTATGTGATATTGCTTCTATTTTTATGAATATGAATGAAAATACTTTTTATCCAATACATACAGATAATAAGACAATTACCAGCTTTATTTTAAATAGATAAACTCAATAATAACACCCGCATGGCTTTTACTTTATTGAGTGGATAATTATTTATTGTACCCCCTCAACTGTCACTTGTCAAATTATTTTCTTGTAAATGTCATTAAAATTTTTAATAAAAATATGAATTCCTAAGCTATTTATTGGATAAAACCTTGTATGGCACTCATGGGTAAACCGATACTGCCCTCTCGAAAATTAACCGACTTGGCTGACGCCTCGCAGGTAAATTTTCTCATGGGCAATATCTTACTTTACCCACTAGTACCATAAATAACTATTATTTTTTTAGAATGTGAAGACTTTTATCGATTCTGATTTTCCCTACATTTTTTTTAATGTCTCGTTTTCGTAGTAGAAAAATAAGTGTCAAAAATTATACTTATCGATCGTAAAAAAATATTCAGTCTTTTTCAAATATTTTAAATTTTTGAATATACTAAAAATCCTATATTTTCCAAAATATTATAATATAATTTTAAATTTTATTTTGTTTTAAAATTGACTATTACTTTTAATATCTATCTAATTTTGTACTGTTTCCAAAAAATTGGTGCAGTCTTATTCAAAATTTTGCGATGCCCCCAAAGTTCACTACAATTTTTTTTTTAATTAACATGAAAATTACAGATTTTCCAACATTAAAATAAACAGATGCCTAAAAAGTACTGTATCAAGCAAAACTGAATATTTAGTTACAAATGCCCAGACAGCACATAATAACTATTAGATATCCAGGGGATATACTTTCTGGATATAGAGTATATCCAGTGGATAGCCTGAATTGCCATTAGATATCCCATGGACATCCAAATGTCCGCCTATATCCAGGATATCCACTGGATATTCACGAAATATCCAGTGGACCTCCGTAAAGTATATCCACTGGATCTCTAATATGTCTACTGGATATTTCGTGAATATCCAGTGGATATCCTGGATATAGGCGGACATTTGGATGTCCATGGGCTACCTGATGGCAATCTAGGCTATTCACTGGATATACTCTATATTCAGAAAGTATATCCCCTGGATGTCTAATAGTTATTTTGTGCTGTCTGGATGGATAGAAAGTTATGTTGTTGTACTTTAAATTTTGTTAAACATTTCATGCCGGTCCTTTAATATTAAAGTACGTGACTTTAAAACTGTAGTTCTAAAATCGCGTACTTTAATATTCAGTGACGGACATAGAATATTGCGTGTTTTTAACAAAAATTAAAGTACAATTGTATAGTATACAAACTTCCTAGCTTCCTATCCATTTGTAAATGAATATTCAGTTTTGGTGTTTACAGTGAGACTGCATGTAACCATAGTATTCTTTTAAGTGGTGTGACAGAGGCCTTCTTTAAGGTTATGTACAGGTGACAATTAAATCGGTGTTGCCAATTCGAGCGCTACGTGGTCTGTAGTAGCAAACAAGAGCGTGTCTAATATCATTGATAAGCAGTGATTGGCTGGCCGGGTAACGGTTGCCGCTATCGCTTGCTATCACAGAATATCGATGCTTGCTCGCCGAATCGACCCAGCGAAGTGCGTCTCTGGAAATACTGTCACTCCTAACTAAACTGAATGTGTGGGGGTAATAACTTAAAAAAACACTATGATAGTAATTTTTAAAATGCAAAAGAAAATATTTGATCTGCTCAAAATTGAAAATATTGAAAAATAATGAAAATTTGTGTTTAATTGAAAGAATTTAGGCGGTAAAAACAAATATAAAAAAGAAATGGCACTATACAAACTATTACAAAAATTTTCCTAACATACATGTCATGGTGTAAAATTTGTAAATTCTATTTCTTAATTTAGGGCAGTTTATATTGGCAGTTAATATTTCCAAAATTTTATTGTACTATAACAAAAAATCAATGCTTTTTTTTAAACGTTCTGCTTAAAAAAGAAACAATATGATTTCTTTGCTAAACCGGAATGTTAAAAAGTTATAATAAAAATTATTCAATACGCTTATTTTAAGTAAAATTATCGCATTTTCGATAAAATATTTCGTTGGCATAACGAACTATTTTATCAAGAATTTTTCTAAAAAAAACATTTCTAAATTAATTTAATATATTGCGAACACACAAAAATTACATAGTCCTATAAAAATATTTATTTTTTCACTTATCCAATATGTTTTTACGCTGCGCACAAAACTGATTGTCTGGAGTTATTAGGATTAAAAGAAGAAACATTACTGATTTTACTAAAATTGTTTGAAGGTATCAATTTCACAATCCGGCATATGTTTAATCCAAATCAAATACCCAGAGTTTGTGCACATGTACATATGCACATACGTGCTTTTAGTCTAAGAGCTGATGACCATTTTTCTCCCAGCTGTACTTTATATATGTTTTAAAGTACATTCAATTAGGCTATTTTCAAATCGCCAGTTCCTGGATCGGGTTCCTTTGGATGCTAGAAGCCCCGAAAAGGTGGTGAAATGGGGTCCCCGAAAAATATATTTTTAACTTACCGAGTCAAACATTACATTTAGATTAGTCCATTTTCACAGTTTTAGACAATTATTCAGAAGGCCAAGGAGTAAAAAAGGCTTTAAAAAGTTTATTTGGCATATGTCAACTCTAAAAAGTCTAAAGAATTTTTATTTAATCAAAATTCTTTAAAAAATGATGTATCACATATGTCAAAGACACTTTTTAAAGACTGTTCTTGCCCCTTGGCCCCAGAATTATTGTGTATAACTATGAAAATAGGTTAATCTAATTGTAATAAATGTATATGACTCGGCAAGTTAAAAATAGATTTTTTAGTAGCTCATTGCCAGAGCTTTTTTTCTAGCACCCAAAGGAACCGGATCCGAAGCCTCGCAATTTGAAAATAGGTTAATTTGAATGAACTTTAAGACATATAAAACATAGTCGGGAAAAAATAATGAAACAAAAATGGTCACCAGCTAGAGATAAATGTCAACTAGCGTCGCTAAAAATCGAATTTGTTGATTCAAATATTCTCAGTCCAGTTCTACTATTTCCACAACCAGTCCCACTGCTGATAAAAATTCACAGAATTGTCCTGTAAAAAAAATTGTCTCTAGTGAATAAATGGCATAATTTTGTAGGACTTTGTTAAAAATACCTAAAATTAAAATTGGTTATACTTTTCCTAATCTAAAGTTAAGGTTAACTTCGGTTTATTAACTAACCAGTTTTAAAACTATTGGCAGTGATTTTTTGCTGGTTGTCAACGGTCTGAAGCCTCCTCTGTATATTCGTAAGCTTAGCCTACGAATTTTCTTTACAAATACTCTTTACAGTTTTTTACATATACAATTTTTAGTCTGTACAATTAGAAAACGTATGCAGTTCTGCCTATTTAAAAAATACATTTCAAAACTGACAAAAAAAACTAAAAAAAATCCTCAATTTACTTGAAATAACTTAATAATAATCACTTGTTTTTCGCAGGTTACGAAGACGAACAGTTAATTATCAGCTACAATGGTAAGTTTCCCATTATTCAAATTTTGAAAAATTTAAGCAATTATTTAGTTAAATTATTTATGTTTAAAACCTGGTAAAAAAACTCGAATGGGTTTGGATGTTAAATCATTTCATTTAATTGACAAGAGTTTTGATTTCCAATCAATCAACAATCAAATGTTTTTTCCGTTCAGTTTTTTATGATCTAGTGGTCGTTTTATTAAAGGTCTTCATTGAGATATGTTGTAAATAAAATAATTTGAATTTTTATAGCACTGTAATAGCTTTTTCAAGTATTTATTGGGTAATTTATATAATTGTTAAATCAGAAATGTATGAGATAAATAGGTTACTTATACTATAAACCTTTTCGTTACGAGATCCATAATAATAGTTTATTTACCATATAAAATTTAATAGTTAACAGTTATATACTTAAACTGTGCTGTTTAGTTATTAGCTTTAAAATAAAGCAAATAACTTTTATTTTTATATACAAAACGATTTTTTATGGTAAATATTTTTATATTTAGTGTTCACCCACCACTGTGTATTTTTAAGGTAGTCTGGGTTTAAATCAAATAGAGTGAAATTTTTGATTTGACGTTATGTATTTAAGAAAATTTATTATATGACAGTCCGTTTTTTTATGAATTTGATCATTTCCTTTTCATGGATAATTTTTATAAAAAAAAACTATTAATTAAATTAAAAAAAGAGCTTTTACTTTTTTTTAAGTATTTTTTTTAACTATTTGTGAGACGCAAGGTAATCTAAATGTCAAAAATTATCAAAAGCACAATGGGTAATAAAAACATCACTAAAAGTCATTTTTAAACTAATCATAGCTGCCTTGATCCAATTTTTTACTCGGGTAGATTCTACGCCTAGTTTTCGTGTTGTTTTTAACGTTTCAACAAAAACAAATTAATTTTCCAAGAATTATTATTTTAATTTTGTAAAAATTATCTTTAAGACAAAAGAATTAAATTGTGAAAAGAGTAGGGTTGCCAGACAATATATTTTCTTAAAAACAAACCGAAATTTTGCTTCAAATTCGACCACTAAATATGTTTTCGTCAAAAAATCATTAACAATTTGAGAATAGAAACACGGAGAAAAATACTATACAAATCCTTAATATCTATATCGAATAAATTTTACAAAGGCTGTCAGTGATATACACAAATTTTTCTGTTAGTTTAATTTCCAAAAAGTTAGCGGGTGTTAAATGCGAAACTAGATTTTTTAAGCCCAAATTTTATTTGACAAGATTTTTCTTCAAATTCATTGTTTCTATGTATGTTTTTTTTTTAATTTAACTCGCTAATATTTCATTAGGAAAATTAACTGTAGTAAAATCAGTAAATAGCACTGGGTGTGTGTAATTATTTTAAATATATTCTTTTTATCACGAAATATTATTAGAAGGTTTGCGTCGGTGCTTCTTCCTTATATTACCTAAATTTACATTATTTTTTGACGAATTTGGAGGGAACAACGTAGGCTTTAGTGCTTCTTTGGCTGCTGAATCCAAAAGCGGTATCGACACCATTTTCGTAGGTGTAAACTCTTTCTCGTTCACCCATTCATCGCTCACCCTGTAAAATATATTTATATTAGGTTCAAATTCCCAAACATTAAGGCCGAAACATAGTTAAATGAAATATATTTGTCTCAAAAAAAAACATTACTTCGTTATACTACAGTCCCCGTAGACTTTTATCTCGAAATAATTCCTCCCTAGTTAGGCCAAAGTTTAATTAGCTAAGTAAACTTTGGCTTACTTTACTAATTTTAGGGCAGGGATAATATTTAGTTTAGTGCAAAACGCGGATTATTTTTTATATATGGACTTCACAAAAATGTGCGCCATCTATTATTGCTTTTTTGACAGAATATTTTCGTTTATCAATAGTTGCAACCTAAGCAGCTTCAAACTTTATGAAGACGCTTCATGTTGTCCTCAGAAGACTGAGAGAGGTTTTTGTGGCTAGGAGTCTTACGCAGATGGTAGGTAGATCGTTCTAGGGAATTTTTAAAACAAGTCTTATTAAAACATACAAAATGAAAAACATTGGTGGGAATTCCTTGCAGACTTGGGATGTAGCTGACTTTGGTGCTTAGGCCTGGCTGTTATGAAGCCTTTTCCACCTCAGTATGTAGTTATTTTTGGAAAAGTACCATAACTGTTAGGATCTGTTAGAATATATAAGTTTGGTAGGTATCTGTAGCTGTAGCATTTCGTCGCAAAAATGTGTATAAATATGATGTATAAGTTGTATGTGGCGTAAGTTAAAAATGTGTTTTTAATGTACTTTTAGACACCGTGTATCAAATAAATATTATAGTTTCGTTTAGTTGGAACGACTATAACATATTTATTTAATATTAATATTATTTAATTTAGATTAGATTTCAGTTTATCGCTTTTACACTGAATTCTGATTATTATTTTACCAGGTATTCTAATGTACAGTCGAAATGGATTAATAGCAATTGCAATTTTTAGATAGTGAGTAAATATTTCATTGTATACACTGAAAAAAGATGTGTATTTCAGGCAAGATAATAGAGTTCTTTGTTATTTTAGCTCTTAGGACAAATTAAATTAATTTGACCAAGGCGTCAGATCCTTTTGCATCAAAGCGTCATTATTTTTGTATCTTAGGTTGGTACTTTACATAAACTCATATTACTTACTTTGGTCCAAAAGAAAATGAGAAGTTCTTTTAGTAAAAAAAACAGTTGCAATTCAATCCTGGTCTAAATAGTGACTGTCAAAGATTTTTTCTTAGGTAACGGAAAAAAATACTCGTAATTACTATGAAAAAATACTTGTTTGTTATGAAGTTGTACAAGTTTAAAAAAAATCAGTAATTTTTCACAATACCAGTAAATTTTACCTGGGATAAGTAAAAATCTTCGAGTTTTAATACAGAAATGGTATTTACAAAACTGTGTGATATTAATATTCATACTCGCATTGTAAACGCACCATTTCCCCACGAGTTGTACAATATACTTTTTAGTACTTACACGTCGGCTGGATGCCATCTGACCAACACCTTTTTGATACCATCACTTTCCGTCCTCCTGGCTAAAATTTCACTGTGGAGGTTGATGGAATCGCCGGGATGGCTGATAGTTCCAAGAGTTCGGGCTTGAGTCATTTTCATTAGTTTGTACTGAACTCCTTCCATTATCCCTGAATCGATGAAGTCGAACATCCTCGCTAAAAAAAAAAATTTAAGAAATGAACGTTTGCAGAAAGAAAAAATGGGACTAAACATAGATATGTATTTTTTTAAAGGTTGTACCTACCCTTCGGTAGGCACACTACGGCAAACTGTCGGTTATGGCATATTTATATCTGTGGCTTGGTTCTAAAAGGGCCAATGTCAAAATTTTTGAAAAAACACACAAAAAGTCAATCATCAGCCGTTTTAGCAGTTTAACAGAAATGTTTATTGAAAACACACATCGGCCCTTTTCGCTTAAAGTCTACATTTATCTCACAAGCACTGTCATTGGCTTTTTTAAGTTATATAGATCTGAAAAAAAAAGTTCGGCGGTATAACTCAAAATACGGAAAAAGTGACATTAGCCCTTTTAGAACCAAGCCACATATATGTAGTCAGCAAGAAAAATGTAAAGTAATTAACAAATTTATGCTTTAGGCGGGATTCGAACCCGCGATCTCAGCATTACAAAGCGAAAGCGATCCGCATTACACCACCGAGGCCGGTAAAATAAAAAATAGCAAAATAATGAAACTGGGAAGCTTAAATTGGTGTTGATATATCAGAAAAGATAGAAATCTGCTTTAAACCAGTTTAACTTACCTGACCAAGGTTGCCTTCTAAACCGAATTTTCTTTCCATTTCTTTTGAACATTTTGGTTGGTCCATTTTCCGCTGATTTTCTTGGGTTTCCGTTTTGCGTTCCATCAGAATTAAAATGACTATTTACGTGTCTTTCTAACATTACCTGAAAGCAAAAATAGAATAGCTTTAATGAATATAATTTGAAATCCTTCGAAAAAATTAATTAATTAAAGAAAAGAGCTGATTACGTAAAAGTTACTCCATTAAAATTTTGACAATGAGAAAAATAAAAAAATATTTTTTTTCTGATATTTAGACCAATATTTTCTGCATAGTTATGCTTAAAGTAAAGTGACTTATATTAATAATAATAATAATTATTAGAATTGTATTTTTATCGCAAAAATTAAAATAAAATAGTTATAAACAATTTTAAGTAAATAGTAAACATAGGTAAATTAGGTGCCAAGTTTTTAACGAACACTGAAAAAAAATCATGGGTTAGTGTTAGTAGTAAGGCTGGAAAGATGGAAAGCCCCAAACTGTCCCAACCTATATATATATAATTTTTTTATTAAAAAGGCTATTTTTACAGTTGTATACCCGCTTTTTGTGTTGATTTAACTAGTATTTTTTTCGTGCAGGTGTCCTTTTTTAATTTTTTTTTGTTATTTAAAGAAGGATACCGTTTTAAAAGTGGGCTAAACGAGAATAATATGTTTTTGTGCAAAAAAAAGTGCAAAATGTTGAAGAGAAATTATGAAAAACTGTTTACCAAGTTTATTTGTTAATATTAATCAAAATAAACATTTGTTAACAATTTGGTGTTATAGTAAACGTGACAACTACGCACTATTCTTACAAAAAGCGACGAACTAATAACTCTTCTCTCTAGAATAGGCATTTCATTTGTAAAAACTGACAAAAACGTCGGCAACATAAACATTCGTCTGTCTTACTCGCACATCTTGGTTCTAACAGAGACAAAAATACCAGTTACTGGTAATTGTTATTGTTCAGGCCTGAATATACCTACTATTTGTTACAAACAAACTGAGATGTTGGCGATACTTTATTTTAACGGTATGCCTATTCTAGAAAGAAGAGTTATTAGTTTGTTGATAAAAAGTGATATCTTTTGTTTACCTGAACATCAATAAATAAATAAATAAATGATTATTTAGAATGTCAAATAAAAATACCGTACAATATTAATTAAATGTATTTTTTTTTAACTACGGCTTGAAATTGCCCGAGAAATTGTCTATGTAACTTGCTTTACAATGTTATTAGTATAAATACCTCAAAAATAGCTCCACAATCCCGCTGAAACTTAAGAAACTAGTCGGATAATTTTAGCCTACTTACACATTGTGTATTTTACAACATGTTACATTGGTAAAAAATTAATAAAAAACAACACAATATTTTAATTTAACAGTCAGTGGCAATTTACACAGCACACTTTGCAAATATATATGATATTTATTTTGATATGACATGAAATTTGACAGTTCAACTATCGTTAGATGTAATGTTGCCCAATCCAGCATTAACATATGTCAAAATTCTTAATTAAAATAAATAATTAAAGTATGTTCCGGGATGTAAAAAGGGCTGAAATTTTAGAAGTATTTATTTTTTATGTATCTATAAGCATGTGAAATCTTATCGTTGCAGGCGATATATCCCAAAACACGATACCCTCCTTTTAATATTTTTGTGCGTATCTTACCTGAGAACTAAATCTCTGTCCACAGCCATCTACGATGCACCGGTAAGGCTTGTTTCCCGCATGCGCAAGAACGTGCCTTTCAAGCCATGACCTTGAACATGACGTCCTTCCATGTACTTTGCAGCCCATCCACAGACATACGTAATGTTCTTGGTCCATTTGTGATATCACATGTTTTAGCTGAAATACAAAAGGAAAACATTACGAAATACTCAAAAATCCACAAAAAAGGATTATGAAATCAGTTTGTTTTTAGTGCACGAGAAGAAAAGTTTTCCCATTGTGCACTAAAAGCCAGTCGCAAATGAATTTCATATAACATTTTATTTATGTTCTATAGCCCAAAGCTTCAAAAAACCAAAAAAACTAAAAATTATTACACTGACGTTTACTTGAAAATAGAAAAAATACTGTTAAAATGAAGAAACTTGAGTATTCTGGTTTTATATCTTAAAAAAAAGCAGCAACATTAATAAACATTAATAAACCCTAATGTGTGCTAAATACTAAGTGGAATATAGTATTTAATAAATATTTTTTCAGGTATTTTGGGTGAAAAATACAATAACCCCTACCTAGGGAATACAATTTTTGCATCCAAAATATCTTTATTACATTTTTTAGAGATAATCTTAACCAAACGGAAATAATTCAATATTGTAACTTTTTATATGTAAGAGTATTTTCACCATTTTAAACTTATGGGAACCTAATTTATCTTTGTGAGCACTTTAGTGAAAAAATACGACCAATTTTCTTTAAAACATATCTCACACTTTGATATATGGATGAAATTTTGAATTCAAACATCTGGGCATCTTTAAAATGCAATATGTCTATCTTTTTAAGGGAAATTTTACATATTTTTATTACTAAGCGCTTCAAAAAAAGACTATGGGGACCAAAACTTACCTGCAAATGTTCCAGTAAGGCACCTCCGCCATTGAACTTGGCTGAACACTCTGTCCATTTGCAGTGTCCCTCCGGTGTATATTTCGGAACGCTTTCCACCTTCAAGTCCCTCTTGCACGGAAACCGTATCGTCTTGGGCTGCGACAAAATGGGCGACTTGGGCTCTTCCTCATGAACTTCCTCACTAACACATATTTGCAAACATTCTTTTGGCGACGCTGATATACCACTATCGGAATCAGGAGTCGGAGGTTTTTCCTCTTTGTCTGTCCTTAGTATCTCTGTCTGCGTCTGCGAACACTTGTTTTGTATAACCTGCGTTTGACACTCTTCCGTTCTGTAGGGTTGTTCTTTCTGATCGTTTCGGCAGCTTCTGTTCACATTAACAAGGGGAACCCCCTGTTGATTGGCAGTGACGTTAGCTATTTTGATAATACTGTTCACCTGTGGCAGATCGTTTTGGGTTTTTGGCTTGGCTGATAGAACGGTTGGCAGCGCTGTCTCCACACTGAAAGGCACACTCCCCGGTAGACTGCCCATGGAGGTCGCCATTGGGAGTCTGGAGGGAGTCGAAGGTATTGCCGTGTTTAGCTTAACTATAGGCACCATGGTGGCGTTTAGTTTAACTCCTATGTTAAAATTGTTCAAGGTGGTTAATTTTTGCATGGGTTGGAGCATGTTGATGGTAGGGTTGGTGATGAACTGAGGAACGTAAATATTATCGGGAGGTTTTGGGGCTTTTGTGTGGATATACGCGAGGTTAGGAGGAAAACTAACGGGGGATACTAGGGTTACAGTGTTGGCGAAGCTGGTCAAATTTTGGACCTGATTGTTCACGGATAGGTTTTGGGGTTCGGGGACTTTACTAGGGGCGGGAAGGATCTTCCTAGGAACGGTGACGGTCGATTTCCTTCGGTTGTTGTCGGCTTTCTTCGAGGGCATGATCGTTTTTCGCGCGTTTTGCGCCTTAAAACTATGATTGAATTTCTTTTGCGTGTCGACTAGCGAAATAAGCTTCGAAGTTGGCTTGGCTAAAGTAGAGAGTTCTTTTTTAAGTATCACATTTGATTTGATCTGAGACTTGAAGTACTCAGTTATCTTTCCCTGGTGCTGTAACTTGGCAGTGTTGGCGTCGGTTCTCTTATTACTACTACTATCACTACATTTTTGAACATTATTATTATGATTCACTAATTTCTCGATTGGACTAGGCGCTACATCCCCTACCACGAACCCCCCGTTCACAGGGACACTCTTCAAGGTTATAATCTTCTTATCCTTCAAAGAAACTGCTGATTTCTTCCTTTCTTCTTGCTTCAAACGCTTCGGAAAAATCAATAAATTATTTTCCTTAGAGACCTTTGTTCTTTTGCTCGGGTTTTCTTCAATTGTTGGATTCGTATTCCAGGGCCAGGGCGGATGATGGGCCGTCTGGGTGGGGGGCATTTTGTGCGGAGCCCCCCCTGCAGAGTCGTCCGAATGGGAAGAGGCAGTGCTGAACGGGGACCCAGGATCGGTTATGTCACTGGAATTACTGCTCCCACTGCAGTCCGTGCAACTCAAAATGGCTACCCCACTGAAACAAAAAAAAAACAACATTAATAACATGTCAAATAAAAAAATATGTTTCGAATGAACGAGAGTACTTTCTTATAAAAAAACAAAATTAATCGTTTGATGAATATGATTAATAAGGTTTGTTATTTTATTTTCTATGGATATTGTTGTAAATAATTTTTTACATTTTGGGGCTCCCTTCCCTTTCCCGTCATGGAAAAAATTATAATAATTTTTTGGTGTATTTTTTTGAACTTTAAGGTGGTTTTTAAAGTTTTCTTCTATCGTGAATAATAAAATTATGTCCAGAAACAATTTTTTACATTTTGGGGACAAATGAAAAAAGTGGTGATACATTTTTTGTGTAATTTTTAATTTTCGTTTGGAAACAAAAGTTTTTTTAAATTGTTCTTTTATTTAAAATAATAATAAAGTTATATAACCATATGGCCTAAACAAAAATTTAGTAATAGTTATTTATGGTAAAGTGGGTAAAGTAAATTAACCTGCTTGGCTGACGCCTCGCAGGTTAATTTTCTCATGGGCAATATCGGTTTACCCATGAGTGCCATACAAGGTTTTATCCAATAAATAGCTTAGGAATTCATATTTTTATTAAAAATTTTAATGACATTTACAAGAAAATAATTTGACAAGTGACAGTTGAGTGGGTAAAATAAATAAAGATCCACTCAATAAAGTAAAAGCCACGCGTGGGTTATTATTGAGTTAATCTATTTAAAATGAAGCTGGTAATTGTCTTATTATCTGTATGTATTGGATAAAGGATTTCACTTTTTTTTTGCTTATTTTAATTTTTTTTGACGTTTCAGAAAAAAATACTTAATTGAAGCAAAGAAAGATAAAATTTTCTTTTTCTATCATAATACTTATAAGAAAGTAAAAACACCATAAATAGAAAAATACTCTATTTAATTTTTTTAAGATGGGGATATAGCAAGAATGATTATTTGTCCAATAAAAGTAATTTTAACTAAACAGAATCCCAAGGAATTATTCAAAAATGCATCAAACTAATTTTTACAGTTTTTGGCATGCTGATTTTATTTATTTATACTCATTTTTGGGACCTTTGAAAAAGGTAGTTTATTCTACAGAGTAAATTATTTTAGTTTTAATTAAACGTGATAAGTTGTCATTAATTTAACTAAAATTACTCATAAAGTTGGCATTTGACTGGAAAAAATAAACATAAGTTCTCATTAAAAATGTTAGTACAATTTATTACTCATTTATTATAATTTTACTACATTGTTATCTTTCGTAAAATTAGTTAGTGAAATCCGCTATACAGAGTGATTCAACAAAAACTTTGAACATAAAAAAACAGGTCCTGAAACGGCTCCAAATGAAGTATAGGTATTTTTTCTACGACTGCTTTAGAATGTAAGCAAGTCCAAACACAGAATGAATCTATTCTAGCCCTAGATATGGTATGAATATTCCGTATCAAGTGTTAGAATAAGCACATGTAGTGCCATCTCTTGTTTATAAAAGTAAAGAAAACTGTAGCAAAATTAGCAAAAATATATATATTTTGCCATGGAACATTGAATAATTTAATGCAATTTAAAGTTTTGCGTTAAAATTACATAAAGTTTATTAGTTTTTCTTAATATTTGACGAGTTTTTTATCAATTTAGTTCAAAAAATTAAAACTGCTCCATCTATTGTTAAATATTTAAACCTGATATCTGTCACAACAATCTGACATAACCTTCAATTTTTGCATTTTAATTTGTAAATATGTGCTAAAATTAAATAAAAATCTCTTCTAAGTACTGATTTGATAAAATTATTAAATAACATTAATTGCTTTATTTAAAAAATTGTGTTTTGTTGCATTTGCAGTGTCGAGTCACAAAAAACATTGTTTTTAACCTTGTCCGCAGTTTAAAGCCATACAGTGTTTCATATTTGCAGTCGAAGAAAAAGTATAGTCTACAGCACGTATGGAATAGTCATTCCGCGCTCGCGGGACCGTCATACTCGCCTGCCGGCTCGTATGAAAAACTTTCCGCTCGCGCGGAATATTGTCTATTCCATACTAGTTATGGAATATACTATTTGGAGATATTTCTTCGTTTGAATTTCTGCTCAGTCTAAAATTGCCTTCGCGTTTCTGGAATGTGTTCCTTTTAATGTTTACAGTTCTTTAAATGTATTTTCACATGAAATCTGAGCTGCAAGCTCCTATGCGCTAGGCTGAACATAAATTAAGTGGGCACTAAAAAGTACTACTACCTATAAAGTACTGTACAGTAAAGTTTTATTATGAAACGTTAGACTTTCAGTATGCAGGTAAGGTTTATTGTAAACTATCACGTATGTATAAAAAGGCAGGAAATTTAACATTTTAATGTTGAACATCCTGTTAAAAAGGTGATAACACTAAACTATTTTCAATAATTTAATAAAATACCGAGAAACGTATCGTATTTATAAAATCGAACATTATCGGTACATTTTTAGAATGTTTTGGGTAAAAAATAACTCTACAAGGTCACTTGATAAGTCAAAATCATTAGACAGTGGAAAAGTCTTGCATTAAGACCAGTGACATACTAGGTACTTAGGGCCGGGCCCGCTTAACAACTAAAGGGGGCCCGAGAAACGACCAAAGGGCGAAATTATATGCTACAAAAAATCTAATTGCATTTTTTTTTGACTTTTTTTTGTAAAAACCACTCAATACAAAAAAAATAGTATAAAATACTCGTTTCATTATACTATTGGTGCACTTTCATTAAAAAAATCGCCGCAAGCGCCTCTTGCATTAAGACCAGTGACATACTAGGTACTTAGGGCCGGGCCCGCTTAACAACTAAAGGGGGCCCGAGAAACGACCAGAGGGCGAAATTATATGCTACAAAAAATCTAATTGCATTTTTTTTTGACTTTTTTTTGTAAAAACCACTCAATACAAAAAAAATAGTATAAAATACTCGTTTCATTATACTATTGGCGCACTTTCATTAAAAAATTCGCCGCAAGCGCCTCTTGCATTAAGACCAGTGACATACTAGGTACTTAGGGCCGGGCCCGCTTAACAACTAAAGGGGGCCCGAGAAACGACCAAAGGGCGAAATTATATGCTACAAAAAATCTAATTGCATTTTTTTTTGACTTTTTTTTGTAAAAACCACTCAATACAAAAAAAATAGTATAAAATACTCGTTTCATTATACTACTGGCGCACTTTCATTAAAAAATTCGCCGCAAGCGCCTCTTGCATTAAGACCAGTGACATACTAGGTACTTAGGGCCGGGCCCGCTTAACAACTAAAGGGGGCCCGAGAAACGACCAGAGGGCGAAATTATATGCTACAAAAAATCTAATTGCATTTTTTTTTTTACTTTTTTTTGTAAAAACCACTCAATACAAAAAAATAGTATAAAATACTCGTTTCATTATACTATTGGCGCACTTTCATTAAAAAATTCGCCGCAAGCGCCTCTTGCATTAAGACCAGTGACATACTAGGTACTTAGGGCCGGGCCCGCTTAACAACTAAAGGGGGCCCGAGAAACGACCAAAGGGCGAAATTATATGCTACAAAAAATCTAATTGCATTTTTTTTTGACTTTTTTTTGTAAAAACCACTCAATACAAAAAAAATAGTATAAAATACTCGTTTCATTATACTATTGGCGCACTTTCATTAAAAAATTCGCCGCAAGCGCCTCTTGCATTAAGACCAGTGACATACTAGGTACTTAGGGCCGGGCCCGCTTAACAACTAAAGGGGGCCCGAGAAACGACCAGAGGGCGAAATTATATGCTACAAAAAATCTAATTGCATTTTTTTTACTTTTTTTTGTAAAAACCACTCAATACAAAAAAAATAGTATAAAATACTCGTTTCATTATACTATTGGTGCACTTTCATTAAAAAATTCGCCGCAAGCGCCTCTTGCATTAAGACCAGTGACATACTAGGTACTTAGGGCCGGGCCCGCTTAACAACTAAAGGGGGCCCGAGAAACGACCAAAGGGCGAAATTATATGCTACAAAAAATCTAATTGCATTTTTTTTTACTTTTTTTTGTAAAAACCACTCAATACAAAAAAAATAGTATAAAATACTCGTTTCATTATACTATTGGCGCACTTTCATTAAAAAATTCGCCGCAAGCGCCTCTTGCATTAAGACCAGTGACATACTAGGTACTTAGGGCCGGGCCCGCTTAACAACTAAAGGGGGCCCGAGAAACGACCAAAGGGCGAAATTATATGCTACAAAAAATCTAATTGCATTTTTTTTTTACTTTTTTTTGTAAAAACCACTCAATACAAAAAAAGATAGTATAAAATACTCGTTTCATTATACTATTGGCGCACTTTCATTAAAAAATTCGCCGCAAGCGCCTCTTGCATTAAGACCAGTGACATACTAGGTACTTAGGGCCGGGCCCGCTTAACAACTAAAGGGGGCCCGAGAAACGACCAAAGGGCGAAATTATATGCTACAAAAAATCTAATTGCATTTTTTTTTACTTTTTTTTGTAAAAACCACTCAATACAAAAAAAATAGTATAAAATACTCGTTTCATTATACTATTGGCGCACTTTCATTAAAAAATTCGCCGCAAGCGCCTCTTGCATTAAGACCAGTGACATACTAGGTACTTAGGGCCGGGCCCGCTTAACAACTAAAGGGGGCCCGAGAAACGACCAAAGGGCGAAATTATATGCTACAAAAAATCTAATTGCATTTTTTTTTACTTTTTTTTGTAAAAACCACTCAATACAAAAAAAATAGTATAAAATACTCGTTTCATTATACTATTGGCGCACTTTCATTAAAAAATTCGCCGCAAGCGCCTCTTGCATTAAGACCA
Organism: Brachypterus glaber; assembly: GCA_958510825.1. Lineage (NCBI taxonomy): Eukaryota > Metazoa > Arthropoda > Insecta > Coleoptera > Kateretidae > Brachypterus > Brachypterus glaber. The sequence goes on from OY294050.1 coordinate 4,350,823, forward strand.
GTGACATACTAGGTACTTAGGGCCGGGCCCGCTTAACAACTAAAGGGGGCCCGAGAAACGACCAAAGGGCGAAATTATATGCTACAAAAAATCTAATTGCATTTTTTTTTTACTTTTTTTTGTAAAAACCACTCAATACAAAAAAAGATAGTATAAAATACTCGTTTCATTATACTATTGGCGCACTTTCATTAAAAAATTCGCCGCAAGCGCCTCTTGCATTAAGACCAGTGACATACTAGGTACTTAGGGCCGGGCCCGCTTAACAACTAAAGGGGGCCCGAGAAACGACCAAAGGGCGAAATTATATGCTACAAAAAATCTAATTGCATTTTTTTTTACTTTTTTTTGTAAAAACCACTCAATACAAAAAAAATAGTATAAAATACTCGTTTCATTATACTATTGGCGCACTTTCATTAAAAAATTCGCCGCAAGCGCCTCTTGCATTAAGACCAGTGACATACTAGGTACTTAGGGCCGGGCCCGCTTAACAACTAAAGGGGGCCCGAGAAACGACCAAAGGGCGAAATTATATGCTACAAAAAATCTAATTGCATTTTTTTTTTACTTTTTTTTGTAAAAACCACTCAATACAAAAAAAGATAGTATAAAATACTCGTTTCATTATACTATTGGCGCACTTTCATTAAAAAATTCGCCGCAAGCGCCTCTTGCATTAAGACCAGTGACATACTAGGTACTTAGGGCCGGGCCCGCTTAACAACTAAAGGGGGCCCGAGAAACGACCAAAGGGCGAAATTATATGCTACAAAAAATCTAATTGCATTTTTTTTTACTTTTTTTTGTAAAAACCACTCAATACAAAAAAAATAGTATAAAATACTCGTTTCATTATACTATTGGCGCACTTTCATTAAAAAATTCGCCGCAAGCGCCTCTTGCATTAAGACCAGTGACATACTAGGTACTTAGGGCCGGGCCCGCTTAACAACTAAAGGGGGCCCGAGAAACGACCAAAGGGCGAAATTATATGCTACAAAAAATCTAATTGCATTTTTTTTTTACTTTTTTTTGTAAAAACCACTCAATACAAAAAAAATAGTATAAAATACTCGTTTCATTATACTATTGGCGCACTTTCATTAAAAAATTCGCCGCAAGCGCCTCTTGCATTAAGACCAGTGACATACTAGGTACTTAGGGCCGGGCCCGCTTAACAACTAAAGGGGGCCCGAGAAACGACCAAAGGGCGAAATTATATGCTACAAAAAATCTAATTGCATTTTTTTTTACTTTTTTTTGTAAAAACCACTCAATACAAAAAAAATAGTATAAAATACTCGTTTCATTATACTATTGGCGCACTTTCATTAAAAAATTCGCCGCAAGCGCCTCTTGCATTAAGACCAGTGACATACTAGGTACTTAGGGCCGGGCCCGCTTAACAACTAAAGGGGGCCCGAGAAACGACCAAAGGGCGAAATTATATGCTACAAAAAATCTAATTGCATTTTTTTTTTACTTTTTTTTGTAAAAACCACTCAATACAAAAAAAGATAGTATAAAATACTCGTTTCATTATACTATTGGCGCACTTTCATTAAAAAATTCGCCGCAAGCGCCTCTTGCATTAAGACCAGTGACATACTAGGTACTTAGGGCCGGGCCCGCTTAACAACTAAAGGGGGCCCGAGAAACGACCAAAGGGCGAAATTATATGCTACAAAAAATCTAATTGCATTTTTTTTTACTTTTTTTTGTAAAAACCACTCAATACAAAAAAAATAGTATAAAATACTCGTTTCATTATACTATTGGCGCACTTTCATTAAAAAATTCGCCGCAAGCGCCTCTTGCATTAAGACCAGTGACATACTAGGTACTTAGGGCCGGGCCCGCTTAACAACTAAAGGGGGCCCGAGAAACGACCAAAGGGCGAAATTATATGCTACAAAAAATCTAATTGCATTTTTTTTTACTTTTTTTTGTAAAAACCACTCAATACAAAAAAAATAGTATAAAATACTCGTTTCATTATACTATTGGCGCACTTTCATTAAAAAATTCGCCGCAAGCGCCTCTTGCATTAAGACCAGTGACATACTAGGTACTTAGGGCCGGGCCCGCTTAACAACTAAAGGGGGCCCGAGAAACGACCAAAGGGCGAAATTATATGCTACAAAAAATCTAATTGCATTTTTTTTTTACTTTTTTTTGTAAAAACCACTCAATACAAAAAAAGATAGTATAAAATACTCGTTTCATTATACTATTGGCGCACTTTCATTAAAAAATTCGCCGCAAGCGCCTCGTTTTTTAAACGCGTGCGCCAAAAAGGTCTAGTATTTTAATATACTATTTTATTTATTCTAAATCGAACAAAATTATTCTTTATATGGGTTATTCCAACAAATCGTGACATGACTAACTTTTAAATAAAATACAGATTATTATTAGCTAGCTTAAGGCTTTCATTTAAAGATTCATGTACTTAAGTCAAAATCTATGTCACAAAATGTAACGTAAGCAATAAAATAATATTATAATTTTATGACAAATTAAACTTATTATACTAATTATTAATATGTTTTGTTAGTTTGTTGTCAGGGTATACATATTATTCAAAATTTCTATTTCATGAACAGATGTATCATATTTACCCGATATCGCGTTTCAATACAAAATGTCTACGTCGTCAGTAAATATACCTAAAAGGTAAGAATACAACCTTAGAAAATAAAAATATACACTGTGCGTCCTTCTAACAATTCTTGCGTCTAATCCCTCACCAAAACGACGGCCATTTTTATATTACCCTCATCCTAAGTCTACTATGAACCTTTTTTTTATCGAAGCCAGGCCTTCAAAATGTACCAAAATACACTAAAACCCTTCAAAGTGTGTTTTTATTTTGTTTATTTTTGTTGCACGGCTTGCTTTTAACCACATCCTTATTCTGATATAAATAAAATCTATTTTCGTCAGAGTTTACTATACTATTTCCCTCACGTAGACATGACTAGAATTTGGGTATAGAAAATGTACAACAATAATCATAAAATACGGTTAAACGATATTACTTCATAGAAAAAAGGATTTGATAATTTTTAAATTCTCCTTTCAAATACCAAACGTGCTATGAAAAAAGGCTAAAACAAAACACTGTTTCTAATCACCTGTTAGGTGTATGTATACACATTTCACGTACTTTTCACATAGTTTTAATTCACATTTTGCACTGGTTTTTTGAAGAAAAAAACCCAAACCCACCGCACGTTTCTATTTTCAGGTTTTCGTTATTCAGAATGTAGACCCACAGTCACTACTAAACTAAACAGTGTACTTCTAGTAGGCCGAAGAGCCGGCCAGGTTTACAGCGTACAATAAAAGAAGCTGCCTCAAAATATTAGACATGGGCAACTCGTTAAAAAGGTCAATAAGATAAGAAAGTGGCTCGAAGAAAACCAAAATGGCGGAGTTGTAAAAAAAACCTTTTTTTTTATAAAAAACTAATGTGTTTTTTTTTTAATTAAACTATCATCCATCATGCGTGACTTTTAAAACAAAAAACTGTGTTTTTTTTATAGAAAACAAATCTGGCTTTGCCTTAAAACGTTTTATTTGTGTTTTTTTAAATGTTTTTTTTTTGTTTTATATACAAATGACAAGTTTTTCCACTAGACTTCGACTGGGGGGGGGGGCGCTGCTCCCATGGTAACTGACGTTACAGCCGCAGAAAAAATGACACTTTCTTTTATTATATTATTATTAAAGATTGTTATTTAATATTTTTAAAGACTGTTTGTGAAGAAATGAAAATATAATAAAATATTTAAAAGTGTAATTTTTATGCTGCTGTAACGTCTGTTATCATGGAATTACCCTTTAACGCATTTCATAAAAAATTGTAAGAAGTACCTGATTTTTTTCTAGTGAAGCGCTAAAACCCTCAGCTACAGCTATTTTTTAAGTGTGTGCTGTTTTCTCTATAAAATTTTTAAAGATTTGATCAATTTTTGAATTTATTTTACAATTTTTATTATTAACTGTTAATTTAAATGTATCAAAAAAAAGGTACCGTGGAATTGAACGCCACAATCTGTGCACATAACTTCACAACTTGTACACACGTGCTTTGTTTCAGAGAGTTTTGCGAAAAAGTGTCCGAAGTCACCCACACTGTCCGAAGTCACCCCACACCGTCCGAAGTCACCCCACTTGGCGGTACTTCTAGAACAGCTTGGCTAATTCTTATATATCCAAGATTTCTGTGCCATGCGTTAAAAATTATATAAATCGATATCGATTTATATAATTTTTAACACATGTCACATATCGTGATATATTTATCCAATTTAAGCATGTGTAATGATAATTTTTATCATAAAAAATAGATAATTTGATTTTGAATTACAGGAAGTAGTACTGCATAAACTGATATTTGTTTACGCTAGTACTTTAAATGTTTCATATAATATTACTGTAAATAACTTAACCTAGGTATACATTGTACAATAATAATAAATAAACTATTTTTTATATAAATCAAGGTATTTTAAACCAGTTTTAAGCTTTTAAATATTATAATTAAATCAACATAGCATTTTACTATTTAAATTCGATAAGGTTAAACTTATTTAATGTAGATTTAACTATCAGTTTATAAAATGTTTCAGAAGCAATTCTAATAAATTATACATTTTAATTATTTTTTTTTTACGTTAAGTTTTTGTGGGAATATTGCCTCTTACAATGTTAAAATGGATATTTTACTTAAAAAATGCATTTTTTATGTAAAATTGTGCCCATTTTATGCAGAAAGGCAATTGTTTTTGTTAAAATCGATCATTTTTATCGAAAAAAGGGGCAAATTTGTATGTAAAAATATATTTTTATGTATAAATTCCCAAAGGTTACGTAAAAATTACCTATTTAATGTAAAAATTGCCTATTTTATGTAAGGAGGCTTATTTTTATGTAAAAATTGCCAATTTTATGTGAAAAAGGCTTATTTTTATACAAGCCAATCTGTAAAAAGGCTAGTTCTATACTAAAAGGTTTACTTTGTGTAAAACAGGACAACTTATGTATGAGTATCATCCATTTTTATAGAAAAAGGGAAACTCTAGGTAAAAAGACTTTTTTTTCTAAAAGGGCAAATTTTTACGTAAAAATTCAAAATTTCAATTAAAAATTCAATTTTAGACAACTACTCATACCTCTCCTAATCTGGAGATTTTGAATGGTAGCAAGTTGAAGACTTGTGTGTCTCAAGCACATAGTACCATTCAAAATCTCCAGATTAGGAGAGGTATGAGTAGTTGTCTACATCTAGAAATAGATGGCGCACAAGTCTACATCAATCTAATGGCTATATACCTTTTGCGAGTAAAGTCTAAAAACGTTTTCTTAATCAGCGTGCAGAGTTGACTCTTGGTACTGAAGAGGGCCAGCAGCCCGAAACTGTCAGTCTACCAATATCACTCTGTACGATGATTAGAAAATAGATTGATGGAATAATAAATTAATATTTTTATAATTTTGTTTTAAAATTAAAAATTTCTGTCCTTAGCTTTAGTGATGTTGCGCCAATGGTTTATAAATCAGGTTTTCCCCTGCCTAATACCGGCTTACACCCTAATTTCCTATCTTTTTTTTGCCGTCCGCCCTATGGCTGGATGTGCATTAGGTCGACTCGATTTTGTGCATTTATTTTTCCTTTTGGTCTGGTGTTAATCGTCTTAGGACACTTATAATTACAGTTTTACAAATTTTGAATAATTTGATAGGTACCTATAGGACTGGTGACCATGTTAATTTCATTATTTTCTCCCGGCTGTACTTTATACCGGGTAAGTTTCAATCCCTGTACACCCCCTAAAATGGGATTGTTTTCAGTCCGATCAAAGCAAATTTTTTGTAGCTTATATTTCTTAACAAGGTCTACAAAATAGCGTACAAAATTATTTTTTTGCACTTCCTGTTTCGCCGGAAACTAAGTCAATTTTATTTTTTTTTAATGACAACCCCTGTATATTTTTGCATTTTTGAGTTTAGAAAAGAATTTTACATCTAAAAAAATCATTTTTTTATTGATTAGAACAAAGTATAATCCGGCAAAAGTGGAAGTAAAGAAAAAAAGTACGCCATTTTGTAACTCTAACAATAGTGCACCAAAAAGTTACGACCGTCCAAGGGGTTATCATTTAGAATATAAATTAGATTTTACACACAATCATTATTTTATATCCGGCGAAATCGGAAGTGAAACAAAAAAATTCAATCCGCCATTCTATAGCCAATGTAAAATTATATAACTCACCCAAGTTTCGGTTTTATCGAATGAAGATTACTCTTAATTTTGGGGGTCCAAACCCTGTATATCAAATACAGCCGGGAGAAAATAATGAAATTAAATTGGTCACCAGTTCTCCGACTACTAAAAATCCAAAATAATTATTTAGGTACTTCTACCTACTTCAGGTAAAATAATTATTATTTTACCTGATTTATTCCGAATTAGCTATGGATTAAATATTGCAAAGAAAAATATAAAAATAGTACCTATTTGGTAGAATAAAAATATATGATTAAAGGAGTTAAGATATTTTAATTAAAAGGTTAGCTACTCGAGGATTATTTGTAAGGATTATTTGTAGCTCATCAAAAAAAAAAAAAAGAATACAGTAGTGTCGCGATAATCCGAATCTTTGAACGATCAAATTCGGACAACAAAGTTCATGTCCTTCATATTATAGCCATATTATAGCTGCTATTTCACGCTTATTTGAGATCATCACCATATATTGGTTTGGCTTTCGTATCGATCGTTAAAAAGTTTTAATTCTTAACGAATCAAAATATTTTTATATTAAGCGCTTGCAATTGGTGGCGCCATCTAATGTTGCACAAAAATCCTACATTTATGGCTTGTTTTTAATAGTTTTCACTTATTATGTAATTATAATAGTACTTACAGGCCAAAATTACGTAACATTGAAACCGGAAGACCCAATTAATAAAAAAAGAAGCAGTAATTCGTAGTGTCATTAGTCATTATAGCATATATTTTGAGCCAATAAAACATATGGGATAAAATAGGTCAAATGTACTACAGTGTATATAGACACCGCTAAATTTATAGTCATACATGCGGCTATAAAAGTGTTAGAATTAGACCACCTACACAGAAAACAATGTTTTATGCGTTAGGCGAAGAAAAAGTTTATTCAATACATACAGATAATAAGACAATTACCAGCTTTATTTTAAATAGATAAACTCAATAATAACCCCCGCGTGGCTTTTACTTTATTGAGTGGATAATTATTTATTTTACCCACTCAACTGTCACTTGTCAAATTATTTTCTTGTAAATGTCATTAAAATTTTTAATAAAAATATGAATTCCTAAGCTATTTATTGGATAAAACCTTGTATGGCACTCATGGGTAAACCGATATTGCCCTCACGAAAATTAACCTGCTTGGCTGACGCCTCGCAGGTTAATTTTCTCATGGGCAATATCTTATCTCTAAATTGCGTCTGTCTGTCTGTACACTCGATAACTCAATTTCTAGAAAAGATATCTACAAACTTTTTTTTTGAGAGGTAGGAATTGGGATAAAACTGCTATTTTTAGTGTTTCTTTTTGTTATAACTAAGGGAACGTTCAAGTATTACGTAACGCAAATTTTGATCATTTTGGACTTCCAAACTTCATGAACCGTCCAGCTTTTTCATAAAACGGCCAATTACTTCAAAGGGCTGCGACATAGATAAGCATTCCTACAAAATTTCACAATGATATAAATTTTTCTTTCTTTATAAAAAAAATATTTGAAGGTAGAAAGACCCCTTAATTAAGGTCTAAATCCAATCTTGTCAACTTGTTTGAATATTAATAAACACTTGAATTGATAAATAGGCATAGACAAAAGAACCCTATTATTCACGAAACACTTGGTATATTTTAAACTGCACTCGTAGATTCACTAGCAACCCCATACTTGATTGGGTTAACCGTTCGACGTAATCCTCCCCCAACGCTGCAGGACCAATGGGGTGGCAGGAATATGGAGCATGACATTTAGACCGAAAGGACGATTTGAAATCGTCCTTTCGTCGATTTCTTATGTGATTGTTATGTGTGGGAAATTTTCAAACAATAACAGTTCCAAATATAATAAAAACATGCACGTGTGTCTAAATTAGTTAAGAACTTTTAACACAGTAACTAAACATTTTTTTTAATGTTTCCGTAATAGGTAGGTATATTTTTGTATTATAATAATGCAGTTTACTTAGTAGTTTATAAACTATAGTATATCTTGGATCCATTTTTTTTTTAAATAACTCGTTTGAGATAAATATTTAAAATTATACTTCTCGTCCCTCCCTAACATACTGTACTGTTAAACAACTTGTAGTCAGGACTTTTTAAACTATTAAAAAAAAAGGGATTATAATATTTTTTAATTTTTTTACACTGGCTAAACAAATATTAATAAGTAATATTAAATTATTTCATAATTAATTTTGCGAAACCCCACGAATTTCAATTATTTTTAATTTTATTAAGGGTTGCGCGAATTGAATATTAAAATTATAAATGTCCGAGTAAATGTCATAAAAATTGAAAAAATTAAATTAACTTGGGTAAAATGCCTTAAGTATTTAAACAACAAACAATTATACGTACGCAGGGGGGTAAACAGGTCCAAATTTTTGGGGGGGGCTATGTATATGTAAAAAATATATGCGTAATTTTACTTTTATAGTTTGATTTGGGGGGGGGGGGGCTTAACAGAATTTTATAATAAAATATATAATATTTTTTTTAATGTATTTCAAGAGTGTATTTATTAAACCTAACAAACCCAATCTTTATTCATAATCTCATAAAAAATTCATAAAAATAGCCTTTTTTTCGAACGCCCAAAGTAGAATTCCGCCTTAATTATAACGCCAAATAATGATTGATATGTCTTAGCTGAGACACCCTGTATATAGGTAATCACAGTAGAAATTACCATTTTCTGTAAACCTAACCAATTCTTATAAAAAATTAATCAACGCCAACTTAAAACGTTAATAGTTTACACAAAAAATACGTTACGGGTTACAGCGCCAGAAAACAAAATTAAACACGAAATTTTGGCAGGACTATCAATTTTAAAACAGGAAGTCTACGAATATTATTATAATTTATAAGTAATTCATTCATACCGATCCACATATTTACATACTACGAATTTATAGTGTATAATACCGTATAATGGGTCAAGTTTGATATCTTTTAATTTAAAATTTTAGGAATATATCAACGCAATGGTACATATGACTGGTAACCTGCGCAGGGAACCGGTCATATTATAGCACACTTTGTTCTAAGAATATTCTTATAACATTCTAAGAAGAAAAGAATATTCTTACAAACTTCTTAGAATATTCCTAGAACGTCTGTGCTATCCGGTTGGTATGGGAACGTTCAAGTATCACGTAACGCTCCTATGGGGGGGTCATTTTGGAGTGTTATGCCCATGTCAATGGTATAGGAAAATAGCGTTACAGGGGGGGGGGTCCAAAATGATCGAAATTTGCGTTACGTAATACTTGAACGTTCCCTATCCTACCACTAAAATTTTAACGCCAGAGTACCTGTCATGTAGGATTGCGGCAGATTTCTATAGTACACCTGCCAGTAGTGACATCTCGCAAAAATTTTGTAAGCTTTTAAATATGTCCGCCGCGTCGTTGAACTCGTATATTATTGAGAAAATAAAACTAAACAATGTGGGCAAATTGAAAAAATCGCATAAAAAAGTTGTTTATTTAAATCTTATTTTTTTTCATAATTGTTTATATTATTAACAAGTCTTATTAAAATAAAAAGCTTTTTTTTGTCTAAAAAGTACCTAATAAGACTTTCTTGTAAAAAAACAACAGAAGAAAAATAGAGAACCCACAAAAATGTGGGTAAGCTGAAAAAAAGCGGTGCATTAACGTCTGAAAAAGCGAGAGGCTCAATAAATTAAAAAAGTTGTTCCGTTAGATTTCCGCGAACCGTGGTATAGGGCTCGTCCAGTCGACGGGGCTCACTTGACTGCGATACGGGTCACGGGGGGAGCCTCATTGGCGCGCGGTCCAACGCACGGCGGCCAATTTATCCAGTTTTTGTGGTCAAGAATTTTTAGCATGATTTTTCAGTAATTTTTCATGTTTTTTTTTTTATACTTCTACCATAGATAAACACAAATAAGACACTTGCAAATAAAAAAATAGAAATATTCGCAGATATTTCTACAGTTTTTTTTTTCCTTTCCTTTTTGCTTCAGATTGGACACTTCGAGGAACAATTAAGTTACCTTATACTTAGAGGAGAGGATTTTTAAAGTTTTTATGAAAAAAGTATCAAAATTACGTTATAGAGAGCGAGGGGTGAAATATGCCAAAAATTCATATTACTGAAGAGCCCAGCAACGAACATAACTCTTCTTTCTAGAATATGCTAGAATACGTTAAAATAAAGTATCGCCAACATCTCGGTATGTTTGTAAACAAATAGTATGTATATTCAGGCCTGGACAATAACAGTTACCTGTAACTGGTATTGTTGTCTCTGTTAGAACAAAGATGTGCGAGTAAGACAGACGAATGTTTATGTAGCCGACGTTTTTGTCAGTTTTAACGAATGAAATACCTATTCTAGAGAGAAGGGTTATTAGTTCGTTGGAGCCCAGTTAACGTTATTCTCATAAAGTGGTATATCCTATCCTATCTACAAAAAAATTATTTTTGGTTTCTTGCACTATTGACATCTGTATCATGTACACTGGTAACTTAAACAAACTCCAACTTATTACTCGAATATAAAATAACTTGTAAACTAATAGTCGAAGTTCTGGTGACCATTTTTTTTTTCATGATTTGCTCCCGGCTATATTTTATAAATGTCTTAAAGTACATTCATAAGCTATTTTCAAATTGCTAGACTCCGGATCTGGTTCCTTTGGGTGCTAGAAGCTCCAAAAGCTATGGCAATGAGCTACCAAAAAATCTTTTTTTATCTTGCCGAGTCGTATACATTTCATTTAATATGATACATTTAGATTAAGCTGTTTTCATAGTTATACACAATAATTCTTGGGCCAAGGGGTAAGAACAGTCTTTAAAAACTGCCTTTGCATTATTTGATACTTAATTTTTTAAAGAAGTGAGAATTTATAAAATGACATTTTAATTAAATGAAAATTATTTCGAGTTTTTAGTGTTGAGATATGTCAGATAAAGTTTTTAAAGTCTTTTTTTAACCCTTAGCCTACTAAATAATTGTGTAAAACTGTAAAAATAGACTAATCTAAATGTAATAAATGTAATTTGTTTGACTCGGTAAGTTAAAAATATATTTTTCGGGGACCCCATTTCACAACCTTTTCGAGGCTTCTAGCATCCAAAGGAACCCGATCGAGGACCTGGCGATTTGCATATAGCTTAATCTGAATGTACTTTAAGACATATATAAAATATAACCGGGAGCAAATAATGAAATAAAAATGGTCACCAGCTCTCCGACAAATAGCTCATTTCTATCAGCTCAATAAAAAAACTTATAAATGAAAATTGATGTTATTTTAATAACGAATTGTAATTTACAATTAGTTAAATGCTATCAAAAACCTTGAATTTATCAAAATTTCGAAAATGAACGTAGGCCAGAGATTCTGTTGTGGTCAGTACGCGGCCAGCGTGCGTCGTCCACTGCTCCTCCTCGGAGGTGAACGCGCTAACCAAGGCCATTGGCAATAGATTCAAGTTCGGCATACATTTCCACCGAAACTCTAAACTGCTACTACACATTGCACTGTTAACGAACGACCTCTTGCTAGAGACCCTTTATTTTTGACACTTTTTACACCAAAAAAGTGTCTTTTAAGGTATAGTCCAGTCAAATGATAGGCTGAAAATTGCTAAAAATGCACACGAGCTAATATTTTAAAGGGTAGTAGTGTCTCTACTACCCTACCCTACCCTACTACTGTTATGCCCTCCTTAGTTAAAACATCCGCTATTTTCCCTAAATTTTTCGAATAAAAGGCCAAATTCCCTGACTTCCAGGTTTTAATTTCAATTTCCCTGACTTTTCCCTGACTTTCCTGTTTTCCCTGACAGGTGGGAATCCTGGAGAATAGATAAATATGGCATAGAACAACTGGTATATGCCGATAAGCCGAAAATGGAAAAAATGTTAGTTGGGACGTTTTAACTAAGGTGGGCAGTGTATTAAATGGTAACAGAACACTGTTAGTTTTTCACCGGGTGATTTGCGTAAGTGGTGTCCGGTATCTTAAATTTAAGGGGTGAGGGCGGTTATCTCGGTAAATATGCATCTTACGATAAAAATGCATATTAACAATTTTGGTCAGGAGCAAATTTCCAACAATTTTTGGAAGAATAACTGCACTGTTATCGAAAGACCTTTTTCTAGAAATCCTTTATATTTAATACATTTTTCCCAACGAACTAATAACTCTTCTCTCTAGAATGGGCATTTCATTCGTTAAAACTGACAAAAACGTCGGCAACAATCGTCTGTCTTACTCGCACATCTTTGTCCCTGCTAGAGGACAACAATACCAGTTACTGGTAACTGTTATTTTTCAGGCCTGAATATACCTACTATTTGTTTACAAACAAACCGAGATGTTGGTGATACTTTATTTTAACGGTATGCGTATTCTAGAAAGAAGACTTATTAGTTCGTTGATTTTTCCACAAAAAAAAAATTCGAAATGTAAAGCACACCAACTTTTTCTGGAAAAAAAAAAGAATTTGATTAATTGGGTAGCACCAAAAAGATTTTAATTCGAAGACCAAAAATACGAGTTCTTGCATTTTTATTATTTTTAGTCTTGCTTCAAAAAAAATTATATGTGGCTTTTGAAATTGCATGAAAACTAGATGGAAAATATGCCATGACCACGACCACAAATTCAATTTAATCAATTATTGATCATTTACGGTTTGCAAATGACATTGTGTAACAAACTCCCTAACAAATAAACAGAAATTGGGAACACAAGGGCGTAATTACATAATTTCAGGCTTAATAGGGACAAATAGAGACTACAACTGCCCTTTGTTTAAGCTGAAGACCCTTTTTTAGTGGTCAGCGGACGAGTTTGAAGTTTATATTTTTAATAATTTGAGCCACTTTGCCTCAATAATTATTAACATCATGTTTGTGACCTTTTTTGTGGTCAACAACTTTTTGCCAAGTCCAAAATGATCAAAATTTGCGTTACGTAATACTTCCCATACGTTCCCATATCAAATTAAATATGCTTGTTTTTCTTGTGTATAAGTTTCGGAGAAGTAACAAAACGAAATCAAATATTTCTAGCTTTCTAAGCGCCGAAAAATTCCCACCATACTGACACTGCAAGTCTACATGGTCAGAAAGTAGGTACTAAAAAAAATCATGACATTCGACATTCTCCTGCATATGTTGTATAGGCATACTCTTAACTCGGTTAACAATTTTTATTTTAAATGCTAATATAATTTCGAATTACAAGTCTGTGAGTTTGTCCAGCTATTTTTGCAAACAGGATAACAACACTTTGCAATAGAGCTTTCAAATTCAAGGGATACATCGAGCTTTCAATCTTGTTTATATACATGGTGTATGGCACATGGATAGAAAGTTTTTAAGGGGTGCACCCCTTCTATCACCGGTGATAGAAGAGCTCATTTTGAGTCTATTAGACCAAATATACCCTTATACAAAGTCTCGCCTTTTTTGAGATATCTGCCTTTTAAGATATTATTGCGAAATATTTTAATTTTTCCCTGTACATGTTATTTTTTGTGATACTAAATACTTTTAGTTCTCCTAAATATTTTTTTTGATATTCTTAATATGCACTTTGTTGAAACAATACAAAAAGAATTGCTGAATTATTAGTATAAAAAATAGGTAGGCCAATTTATGAGTTAAAATACAGAGGTTCGAATTAATTTTTTTATTCTAGGCAAAAGTTTCTCAAAAACAGCACCAGTGCAATGGAATCAAATAGTTGTAAAAACTTGTCTGTTCCATACCCTTTCCAATAGTATTCCAAGTTATGAAAAAATTTTTCAAAATTTCTTTTTCTATTGTCCTAAGGGAGATAAGCCCCTTTGAAAGTGACAAAAACAACTTTGTAGAAGAAAGCATCTAGTAACAGTTTTTTACTCTGGTAGTCTACTCTTCTCTTTCGAGGACACCGAATGCACCTGAGGAACCCAAAAAAAAACCTGCGAGAAGACATCTTCGGCGGCGAGTGAAGAGCGAACAAGAGTCACAGCCGCCTTGGTCTAACAGACAGGGATAGTTCCAGGTCATTGGACCTAGTAGAAGGTCAATTTGACCCAAGACATACCACGTCCATCTTCCGTCAACCACGTGGGCCGGGTTTTAAAGATCCCTTGCCTGGAAACCATTATTACGGTAGATTTGCGATTTTTTATTAATACAATTTTTAATTTGCAAAAGAAGAAAAGCAGTTTTATTAAGGGGTCTTTCTACGTTCAAATTTTAAAAATATTTTTTTTAAACATCTTTTTTTTGTATAGAAAGAAAAAAGATACCTATCATTGTGAAATTTTGTAGGTATCTTTATTTATACAGGGTGTTCCAGAACTCGCGTACCGAAATTTAAGAGGTGATTCTACATCCAAAAATATGAAAAAAAGTTTCTATAAAGGTTGGTCCGGAAATGAGCCCTAAGGGAGCTACGGCCCTTCGAAGATGACGTATTGAATGGGGAACAAAAAAAAGCACCAATAAAATTTTAATGCTGCAGGGTGATTCTTCATTTAAAACTGAGCAAAAAAGTATTATACACCAAAACACCTAAATTTAATATTAAAGGAGTAATAGCCTTTTAAAAAGTAACGTTTTTGGTGGCACAAAATGTTACTTCCTCTTAATTGCATTTTTTTTTTGATAACGGTTGCTCCTACAGTGTTACACTATATGATATTTTATATGTATTTTTACTCTAGGAATCTATATTTTTTACAACAAATCCAAAAAACATACACATAAAAAAGTTTGGGGCAAAAATGTTTTAAGCCTCATATATTTTGTCCGTCTGGGCACGCCTCTGGATAAATTAAAAAAATAAATTAACATAAACTTATTACCCTTATTAATACTAGTATACATGCAAAAGCTCGCCGCTCTAGCTTAAACGGTACCCGAGTTATTAATTAAGAACCTTATTTTTATTACAATTTTAGAGGGCCCTAGATCCCTTAGGGCTCATTTCCGGACCAACCTTTATAGGAACTTTTTTTATATTTTTGGATCTAGAATCACCTCTTAAATTTTGGCATGCCAGTTATGGATCACCCTGTATACAAAAAAAAATAGATTTTTTAAGTGCCATTTTTGGACATAACTTAAAAAAAAACGGTGGTCGCCACGATTCCGGTCGTTTGGATCGAATGAAAAAAAAAAGGGGATATTATTCAGTATTGAAGTTGCTATAGCCCGAACTAGATTTTTTTTGGCCAAAAAATAACAAAATGGCGGACGTTGTTTTAGAAAAATTTTGAGAAAATTAAGATATTTATTTCTTTGTAGACTATCCTTTCCATATTTTCTAAAACAAATGAATGTAGGGTCATTGACGACATATTGATTTGTGTAATATGACTTGTTTTATGTCCTATTGTTTTAAAATAACTATAATATTTAATGTTATTTATTAAGATTGTGTGAAATTATGATTGAATAGAAATAAAGAGGGCGCAGCAAAAAAAATCTCAGTGAAATAAAAAAAGAACATTTTTTAGCTTTTTTGCATTTTTCCTAGTAGAGGTAAGTGATTTTTTTTGTGTGAGGTCGTATTTTGTGGACCGAAGAGGAACTGAGGTCAATAAACACGACCGAAGACAGAAAAAAAACTTACCTACGAGTAGCGCATTACGTTTTGCTCACTACCAAGGATTTAAAATCTTATTTTATTAATAATATTTTTGACATTTATATGTGTGACAATTTAAAAAATCATTTTTTTTATGGAATAACATAATATAAAATTAAAAATAGTAGTCTTGTGTCTAGATGTCCCCCTGCGGTAAGTGTCGGACACTTTAGTGTCCTTGCGCCGTAAATCGTTTTTTCTGTCTTTAGTTACGGTTTTGTTTATATAGATTTCATCTATCACTAGCTGTGCTGGATATAGTACTTTCCATTACTGTCGACTTTTTGATTAAGTAATGTCAACTTACGTATTTTGTAGTGAGAAATAGTTATTTATGGTACTAGTGGGTAAAGTAAGATATCGAGAGAGCAATATCGGTTTACCCATGAGTGCTATACAAGGTTTTATCCAATAAATAGCTTAGGAATTCATATTTTTATTAAAAATTTTAATGACATTTACAAGAAAATAATTTGACAAGTGACAGTTGAGTGGGTAAAATAAATAATTATCCACTCAATAAAGCAAAAGCCACGCGGGGGTTATTATTGAGTTTATCTATTTAAAATAAAGCTGGTAATTGTCTTATTATCTGTATGTGTTGGATAAAGGTAATTTTACAACTTACCTAGTAGTAGTATTCATTTTTATTGGGAAAAACTTTAAGAAACAACTAATTTGAACATTTCACATCTAATAAACTTGAAAACAGTACAGTTACTAAGCCATTATAATAACAATCTCGTAAAAAATACCCCACTTGAGCAAAGAAATAAATATATAACTCTATTATAGTCTATTTTAAGCTTCAGCTAAAAATAGTTTGATAACAAATACAATGAATCTAACATGACATATGCCAAAATGGCATAATTTGATTTAAAAATTAGATCTGTCAGTGACAGCGGCGGTAGCTTTGTTACTAGATTATTTTTTGATTGAAATTCTTGTCTAAAATATGAAAAATCGAAAAAATTTAATCTTTCGATGTAAAAAGGGGGTGTTTAATAAAAGATGTTTGGTCTAATTAATATTTTTTTGAGTTTTTATAATTTTCTTCGTCCATAATAGCTAAATTCATTTTGTTTTGTAACTTTTTTGGAATTTTATTATTACCTAATAAGGTAAAATCATCTTGTTTGTCTTTATTAAGTTATAATAAAATTTCAAAAAAAGTCCAAAACAAGATGATTCTATAGTTCTCCGCATGAAAGAAAGTCTCCGATGAAAGGGGGAGGAATCATTCGCGATCTCTTCTTTCCGTCGAGCGTTATAAGGCGTGCGTGCTTACAACACACATTCCAAACATATTTTCCGTAGCTACAGATCTGTGCGTCAAACTTTAGTTATGTGTCTTAGTTCACGATAGTTCTTGTTTCGTACCTTTATGGGATTTTTTTACTCCTTTAAGTTCAATCTTGTTTTTGACTTTTTTTTCTTTTCGTACCTACTTTAGCTCAAATCATTCTGTTCTTGATCTTGTTTTAGAATGTTTACCCCAGTAAAAAAAAAAGAAATCTAAGAAAACATTTTTTTAATCTTTTTTGGCATGTTTTTAGTCGTCAAGGTTAAAATCATCTTATTTGGTACATTATTTTGGAATTTTTCTTTTGCTAGTCTTTGTAAAAAAAAATCTTTTGACTTAAAATTATCTTTTTTAAACTTTTTTAAGATACTTTGCATTTTGAATGTTTTTTTTTTCAATTATTTTGAATAAACATTAATAAATCTATATAAAACATTTTACTTTTCCTTAAAACGACTTTTGTTTGATTAACGCAGTCGTCCCTCCGAAGTGACTGATCGATTTCGTGCTTTTTAGCACTCTTCAGAGCCACATATCGGTAGTAGGGACAACTACGAAAATCAAAAAAAAAAGTCCCTACTACCGATATGTGGCTCTGAAGAGTGCTAAAAAGCACGAAATCGATCAGTCACTTCGGAGGGACGACTGCGTTAATCAAACAAAAGTCGTTTTAAGGAATAGTAAAATGTTTTATATAGATCTTTTAAATTTGTAAATATCAAACAATTTAATTTAGTTTAAACATTAATAAGTTAAGCTGATATTTTTATAATTGATATGACTATATAATTTCAAACGCTAATTTTAAAATTTGTGCAAGGAAATAAGGGAGTGGTAAATCCGGAAGTGTACATTTAACACCCCAACAGCTAAACTTCCGGTCAATATATGAAGTTTATCACACGCGATTATCAAAGTCATATATTCTTATTTCGCAAGTCAAGGGTCTATATCGCAAATATTTTTGCAAACCTTTGACAATACACGGTGTATTTGAAATAGGGTCGGAAATTTTAACAGATGATTCTACATCATAAAATATGACAAAAAGTTCCTATAAATATATGTCTAAAAATGAGTCATAAGGGGGCTACGCCCCTTTGAAAGTGGCTAAAAAAATCGGTTTTTATTTAATAACGAAGGAACTCTTTGAGATATATCAACGAGGTTTTGCACGTCAACTAATTCTACCAAGGCCCATTTTTATGTGTTATTTTCGTGAACTTATTTCAACCAGGGGTCTAAGTATGCCCGATTGACGGTACGATAAAAACATTTTTCGGTGAAAAATTAAAGTATACTACGTTTATTTTTTTTTAATTACTTTGTTAGTTTTTTTTAATTTATTTTTTATTTTTTTGGTCTTAAATCCGTGAAACCCTTGTACCGGCCCTACGGGATTCAAACTGCAACCCTGACCAAAAAACGTCACTTTCAGACCCTTATATAAACAACATTAAGAAAAATATAATTAGGCATCTGTATGTGATTAATCACGTTTTTTCTATTTAGGGATACTTAATAATAACAATCACGTTTTTTCGAAAAGTCGCGAAAATATAGGTTGGTAATGATTTTCAAAACGTGACGTGTCGTAGGTCTGTTCCACCAACGTTGCAAGGAGAAAAAACAAATCAATCATTTAAATCAAAATTCAACATTTTAGGTTAACACGTTCGCTGCCGACGCACATAAATAACAGAAATAGAATGTACCGGTCACCTTTAAAATTAATATCCCGCTTTATTAGTAGAGATAGAAAACTGAACTTTTCTACGACGTAGTTAGTAGTTAGTGCCTATTTTTCACCCGTTGCCTATGACAACGATTGGGAAGTGACGATCAGCTGATTTTACATATCAGCTGTCAGAAAATTGTAACATAACCTCAAATTGACAAACTAATTTTAAGATAATTTTTGCGTTTTTTGATGTTTAGGTGTTAGGTCGTGGAAAAAATAGTATACGCCGCACGACGCAAACCATTTCAGTGCCCATCGAGGGCTTTAAAAACTAGGTTCGCGTACTTGGTGCGTAATATACTATTAATTTTATTTTGTAGAGGAATTTAAAAAGTCCACACCTAAAATTGTAAGCTTACAAATGGAATCAAAGCTGAGATCAGTTTAATAGTCTTGTCTAACACTTGCATTGCATGAAACTTGCCTAATAAGATCTTTTCTATACAGACTTTTTGTAATATACTGTACGTGTAAACGATATCTCCCCATATGATTATAAAATGACAACGTTTTAATCTTTGCGCTCGCACGACACGCTGTTGCCGTGTTTATAGCTCTCGTACACATTACAATGGGGAGTTTTCATTTACACGCACTGTAGATATACATAGACGTAGCTAATAATGAAAAAATGTGCTCTATCTCTACCTGTACTTATAGGTAAATCTTTTTTATTAGATAAAGTCTAACCTTTTCATTTATTTCAAAACTATTGAAGTGCATGAAAAATATCGAATGTAGTTTTTAAAAAGTAATATATCTTTTGATAGGTATATTTATTTTTAGATAATGCTCACGCCTTGATATTAGAAAAACGAACATAAAATATATTAAGCACCAACACATGTGTTAAGATTTCGTAATTTATATGATTATACAGGGTTTAAGTAAAAATCTGGAAAGGTTAAAGACCAAGTTTACATCTGTTTCAAGATAAAATAAAAATTTGTATTATACAAGGGGGTCCATTTGTCATGACAATCCTAGGGGGCACAATGGAGGCAGGGGGACATTTTAACAAATAGAATTCACACGCATTTTGCGTGTTCTTATAGAGGTTATTACTTTTTTTTTGGGATGGCAAGACTGGGCAAAAGAATATCGTTTAGTTTTTTACGAAATTGTGTTTTAAGTTAATTTTTACCGTGTTGAACTTGCAGTGAAAGAGAGAAGAGTTGACTATAAAAGATATCAAAATATCGTTTGTCCTACGAATTTTAAACAATGCGAAAATTGTAATGTCAACCCAAACCCTAAATCGGTCATCAATGTAAATTTAAGTTTTTTTTTTAATTTTAGAGCAAAATAAAAAAAATAGTATAAAGCAGTCGTTTCATAACACGTTTTTAGCGCACTAGTACTTTATAAAACTCGCAGCAAGCAGCTCGTTTTCAAAACTTGTACTCGTGCGCTAAAAACGGGTGTTATAAAACTAGTACTTTAATATACTATAAGGATTGCTATGATAAATACCCTGTATTATTTGAAATGTGATATATCGATATCAATGAAAAATTGGGCTGACAAAGAATCTAACAAAACCGTATTAATACGATAATATCGAGTGAACAATTCTTGGCTGGAGTTGTTTTTGGTAAATGTGAGGGAGAGATAAGAATGATAAGGGTGAAAAGTGGCTGTTTTTTCAGATATATTTCTATTTACAAAATTAAAGCGAAATAAACTGTCTTAAAAGGCAGTATAATTCTGATTCTGTGAAACCAAATATTTATAATTTATTATTTAAATATTTTTTTTTTGTTTTGTTTTTTCTTAAAAAATATTATGTCTATTTTACAATAAAAAAATAGTAATTTGAAATTACACTGATGATTTTCACTAGTGCAATTATCACTTTATTAATTTTAATGAAATAGTCAATCAAACAATACTTTAAGTCTCAATCTAAAATCCACTGCCTATTATAGTTCCTATTTCAATTATTTTTTATCTTTTATCTTTTTAAGTGTATTTTTTCTGGAATGCTTTCTACTTCCTACTACAGTCTTTTTGTCTATGGCTATGGGATATTCGAGTGTACCAAAGAACTTTCAGGGAGTGTACAGCCGTTGACTGGCTGGCAAGCTACGCTAAAGCCCCGATCAATACTCTTTGGGAAAGCTTTTGCATGGTAAAAGCTTCCAGATAGTCCACATCCGTGTTATATCCTTCGAATAAGGTTAGAAATATGGATCTAGTGCTAACACCTTCACTACCCAGAAAAATCTAATTTTGAATTTGATAATCTAAAGAAAATCTCTACTTTAAAAAAATATGTATAGATCGACTTTTTCTATAGGGGTATTGTGCCTCTCACATCCATAAAAATTAAAGAGTTTATAACCCTTATAGATCTATTACTAGAAGTTTTTTTATAAATTTAAACAAAAACAAGTATACGAGAGCCAATAAAGGGAACTCTCGTCTTGATTTTCAAGACAAGTAATGGATTATTATTATCTCGACAATTAACCTGGTTTCTCGTTTAGTGAGAGTCTCGCTTGATTATTTTTTTGTCTCGTTTCGCAAGAGGCTTGATTTTAAAGACTCCTGACATTCTGCTGTTTTTTTACCTTAGTATTGCGCGTCAAAACATCCCCAAATTACGCCCGAAAAATATTTTATTATGACTCATTTCCATAACATGTGTGTAGAACTTACATGGTGTAATCAAGAGTCAAGAAATCTCGATTCTTGATCAAGAGTCGAGACTCTTGTCTTGATTTTTCTCGAAATCGGGACAAAAAAGACGGGAAATCTCGATTTTTCAATTCTCGTGAAACCCTAGAAAATATATTTCAAGAACAGAACAGTTTCCGATCGATTTTAACATTTTAGAAAAAAAAAGTTTTTATAATTCTAAGGACCATATTTATTCAACAGCAAGTTTAGTGTGACAGCACTAATAACCAAAATAACTTCATGACGCATCTAGAAATAGATTCACGTGAAAAAATTAATTTCTTCCTGTTATATATTTGTTTCTAAAATTAATTTAGTGGTTTAAAATCAAACGAGATCGAGCGGAAATGATTTTGAAAATCGTTTATCTAGTTTATCACCCAAGTGATTTATCTTTTATTAAAAACATTTTCTTTTATTAAATCGATTTTTCATTTTCCATTATATAATTTCTTTTAAATTCAGTCCACTACGTAAAATTACTTAACAGAGCCCCTTTTGCCCCCTGGGAGCTAATTTGGCGCCACTGCATGTTTGTCTTAGTCCAACAGTCTTATGGTCGGTTTAAGCCTTAAACTTTAAGGTCCAAATTAAGTATGTATGCCTGGCGTGTGCTTTACTTACTAGGCATGCGCACTGCGGTGAAAATTGATTAATTAATTTTACCGTAAACCAAAATGTACAGCATACACTGTAAAAAGTAAACTGAATATTTAGTTACAAATGGATAGGAAGTTATGAACCTATACAAATGTACTTTAATTTATGTTAAAAACACTAGTTATAAAGCCGCGTACTTTAATATTTAAGGACGGATATGAAATGTTGCGTGTTTTTAACAAAAATTAAAGTACAATTGTATAGGATAACTTTCGATTTCCTATCCATTTGTAACTGAATATTCAGTTTACTTTTTACAGCACATTTAGAATGATTTAAATTAACAATAATTCATATAATTACACTTAAGTGTAGAGATTACAAGTTATTAGTAATAAATGATTACCATTACTTCAGAAATAATGATAAAGGACCAAAAAACTCGTATTGGTAAAGTTTAATATTAATGGGATAACGGGAAGGTAGAGCAGGTAGCGTTGGAAAAAAAAGAACGACGTAAAAACCTGTAATCACAGCCTTGCTCTGTAATTAGACAATGTATAAATTTTAATAAATAAATATGAAGCAGATATTTTCACGCTAAACTGGCCAAGAATAATGTAATGAACATGAACTCCTTGCAGAGATTACCTATCTCGGTAATGTTATGCATTTTATAACAAAATCAAAATCACAATTCTGCACATTTTAATGCATGCAACAGTATGTTTATAGGCGTCAGAAGTGGGACCCGGTTACATGTTACAGTTGCACTGGTGAGAAAATTTTTAAGGACAGAAATTTTTAATAAATATAAAATAAAAATATTAATTTATTATTCCATCAATCTATTTTCTAATCATCGTACAGAGTGATATAGACTGACAGTTTCGGGCTGCTGGCCCTCTTCAGTACCAAGAGTCAACTCTCTACGATGATTAGAAAATAGATTGATGGAATAATAAGAGATAAATTTTACACAGTCGACCTGAATTGACACGGGAACGTGTTAAAATGTGTAAAATTGCGTAAATTTTACGACAAACGGTGTTAAAATTACACATTTTGACAAATTTTAACGGTTCTGTGTCAAATCAGGTCTACACGGACGGACTTTCATCAGTGTTAGCATGAAGTTTCACAGCATCGAGATTTCTTGTGTTGTCTTGTCTTTTTCGAGAAAATATCAAGAAAAGTTAATTTAAAAAGACAAATCGAGAGTCAAGTAGTCGAGATACGAGACTCTTGATCAAGAATTGAGACTTAAAGTAAGTTATCTACAAACAAGTTGGAAATAAAGAATGATTGTTGATAATAAAACCTTGTCTGGTCTACTGGGGTAAGTTTTGACACGTGATATTGTCATCCAACCCGGCAGAATGTCGAGGATTTTGAAAATCAAGACTCTCGCAAAACAAGACAAGAAGCCGAGAAATGGCCAAGTCTAGATCGAGACGAGAAGTTCAGTTTATCGACTCTCATGAAATTTAAGCTACACTGTAAAAAGTAAACTGAATATTCGGTTACAAATAGATAGGAAATCGGAAGTTATTATCCTATACTTTAATTTTTGATAAAACCACGCAACATTTCATGTCCATCCTTAAATATTAAAGTACGTGACTTTAGAACCCTAGTATTTTAACAAAAATTAAATTTGTATAGTATTATAACTTCCTATCCATTTGTAACTGAATATTCAGTTTACTTTTACATTGTAAATAGAAGTTCTAAAATTTTCTTTAATCTTATTTTTTCCAAATTCGTGAAATTTCAAAAAAACATGGGTAATATAGGGGTCAACTAAGGGTGTTTTGAGGGGTTAGTGTGTGATTTTTAAGAGATTTGTAGGTTGTTGCTTATTTGTAAGTTTTATTATTTATTTTGATTTATTATGTAGATACCGACAAATTGGTCATTTTTTGTTGGTCGGACCAGCATTTTTATCTGATTGAACGGAGTTTACTGAACTATAATTGAAACATTTTTCGCTTGTTTTTATTGTTTTATCACATTATCATTACGATAAAAATTAATAATAAAAAAATTACAACTACCACGGTCCTAGAAAGGTGACTGATCTGTGGTTTTTCTTTTTCCAAGAATTTGCATTCTAGAATATCGTTCAAAAATTATCAAATTTATTTTATTTTATTAATTTTACTGCATTACTTTTTATACACTTGGTGCAGTATAGAATAAGCCAAAAAACGTCTCGATCGTTAAAATCGGGCCATTAATTTGGGCTTTAGAGAAGAACAAACAATCACACATACAAATACAAAAAAACATAACCCTCCGTTTACGTTGCTGTAGTCGGGTAAAAATAACTAAGCTCCTTCTTCACCTGTATTGGTTCTTTGCTATTAACTTTCAGCTGCTTGAAAAATGTATGTTCGCTCCCTGCTGGGCTAATTATTTTGCAATTTATTTTTATTTAGATTAATTAATAATACATAGATAATTGTTAATCAGAAAGTATGAAGGTATCTTCAATAAACCCTATACAGGTCAGGTGAAGATCTAGGTACATCTGCGTGCCTAATGCGGGTATATTTTTTTCAGTGTTTTTTTCATAATGCTGGTGTGTATTTTCAATGAATAATAATTTAACAGATTAGTGCGTAAAGTGCATATGTAGCAATGCACCAAACTGTAAAAATCGATTTACAATAATTTTAAACTCCTCTGTATGTATGCTCCGCAGGTGGGAAGTGTTGTGAAATCTATTTATTTTACATATTTTAATAATTAAATGTTTTAAGCAACGTTTTGTAAAACATAATTTATCTTTTACAAACACGAGTTAACCTTATTAAGGGTTACCTGCACCAAGAAATTTAACACGTTGACTGCGGCACTGTATATTTGTTTACGGTCTTTCACTGCTTATTAAATAGACTCCCTTACATACCGCCGGTAGTGAAAGACCCTATTTTAATTACTATAAAAAATTATTGAATTAATACTTGATAAAAGTATGCCTACATTTAGGGGCGGCGGTGGCTCAGTCGTGAACACCTCGAGAGGCCGGGGTTCAATCCTCGGATGTGGAACAACTTTTTTACAGAAATAAAATACCGTCGTTTCCCCACCACGTTGGCTTGTGCTGCCGAAGATCTAAGCACACAGTACAGAAAAAGGTTTGCAGTGGATAATGTCGCTAACCTGTGATACTACCCGGGGGCACCGAAAGGGAGCAGCAAGGTAGCTGTCAGGTCTGTATGCCGAGCTCACTTTAGGGACTTTCAAGCAACCAGGATCTGTACTAAGGCTGCAAGCAGTTTACCGCCGGTCCAAGTAAACTGGCAGCCAATAAACTTAAGGATCAAAACCGCTCACTTAGCCAAAAAAGTCGACAAAACGAGGTTCGGATTCCTCGCTAAACTGTAGGTCCCGCAAGCAGTTTACCGCCGGTCCAATTGAACTGGCAGCCAATAAACTTAAGGATCAAAACCGCTCACTTAGCCAAAAAAGTCGACAAAACGAGATTCGGATTCCTCGCTAAACTGTAGGTCCCGGGGTACAACAACAAAAATCCTCGTTAGTAGAGTAGAGTAGAAAAACTAGTAACAGGGGTAGGCAAAAAGGACCAATATGCTCTAGTTGCCAGACTTGACCTCCGCACCATTACTACTACTACTACTACATGCCTACATTTAACTATGACTTCAAAAGGCAAGACACGTGACTAATACTTAGGATTCTCGCATTTTTTCCTGTGTAGATTCTGTCTAATTGCATTATATAAGAAAACATTGAGTTCATTAATTACTGTGCACTATAATAGCCAATCGAAAGCATTTTATTGTACTTCTTGCATTGAACAACTGGTGATGAAATCCACGTGTTTAAGAAAAAAAATATATGACGTCCGGGAAGAGTTAAACTAATAGTCTATGAGAGTGAATATTTTAACCAGATATTTTCTCTGGGCTATTTTTTACATACCTTAAGGGGTTAGATACCTACTGGCTTGTTAAAATTACGCTTTTTTTTTGGTTTTGATTTTTTTTAGGTATGTAATCACAACTTCATTCGAACGACCTACAATATATCAAATAGTATATGTTTTGATGTGTTTGTGAAAAAATTTTTATTGCAAAATTCGGAAAATAGTGGAAACCATGGTCCTTGCCCGGAAGCGCATGTTTTTCTATCGTTTGCGGTGACCACGATTTCTCCAAAACCAATTTAGCTAATTACAATAGCTAGGGTTTTGCAAAAAAAATACGTTTCGTTCAAATTTCGGGGTAAGGGTCATGGTTTCCACAACACATCAAAACATGTACTATTTGATATTTTGTAGGTCGTTCGAATAAAGTTCTGATTACTTACCTGAAAAAAATCAATAAAAGCCCTTAATTTTCCCGAGCCACAAGGTATATAACCCCTTAAAGTAGATTCTAATTAAGCTATTTTAAAATGGATCTGGCTCCCTAGGGTGCTAAAGGCCCAACAAAGGTGTTAAAAGTAGGACCTCAATATAAAGTACCCTAAAAAGTTAACGCATAACATTTATTACATTCAGATTAAGTTACTTTAATTACACACACACACACACACACAATTATTCTACTGTCATACCAAAATTTTTGAAAAAACAAATCTTATTTAATAAATTATTTTTATAAATTCTCATTTAATCAAAAATTTAGATACGACATACGTCAAGTGTACTTTTTAAATACTGTATCCCCTTGGCCCCAAAATTATTTTGTGTAAAATTTCTATAAAATTTCGCGACTTACTTTTCCTGAACTAATGTTCGAGTAAAAAAATCAGACGTTACGCCATAATTGGACAGCATACAATATTTGCAACCAGTTAGTTGCAAATCTTATCTGCTTGGTACTGCAGTGTGCAATAATAATAGCTAGCAGCAAACAGTGCGGTACTTTGTAGGAATAGTTGGTACTATTAAAAAAAAATACAATTTTAAAAAATAGTAATAAAAAAAATAAAGTAAATGAACTACATGTAGCGTATTTGGCTTTTGTCACATTAATACCCAAGTTGAAATTGTGGCAAGTAAAATTAGATTACATGACTAGACTAAACATACCAAACTAGCTATAAGTTTAGAACTCTTTAATATAAACTCTTAAAATTTGTGGAGCGCTTTTCTCAAACGCTATTATATACCGAATTAAAGATATTTATATTACACAATTTAAAAGTTATATCGATGTTAGTAATTCACTAGTAGGCAATTTTGACACACTCAAATCAGTTTAACTGTAACGATTTAGTAAATAGAATAAAAAATTAACCTTGGCACCCTAAGCAAATGGACTAGCAGAGAGTTCTGTCAGACTCGATAAACGTAAATATTATAAAATTTCAATCGTTTTTCTACAGAAACTAAGATAAAAACCGTGTATTAAAAAACAGGCTCTCATCACACGTGTGATATATAGTTATTTGCGCTCCTAATAGAGGTAAGTGAATTTTTCTGTGTAAGGTCGTATTTTGTGGACCGAAGCGGAGCTGAGGTCCATAAAAACGACCGAAGACAGAAAAAACATACCTACGTGTAGCGCATTACGTTTTTCTCTCTACCAAGGACTTCAAATCTTGTTTTATTAATAATATTTTTGACATTTATATGTGTAACAATTCAAGAAATCATTTTTTTATAGAATCACTCTATAAAATTAGAAATAGTATTCTTGTGTCTACATGTAAATGTTGCACACTTAGTGTCCTTGAGCAGTAAATCGTTTTTTCTGTCTTTAGTTACGGTTTTGTTTGTATTGATTTGATCTATCACTAAGTGTGCTCAATATAGTACTTTCCATTACTGTCGACTTTTTTATTAAGTAATGTCAACTTACCTAATTGGTAGTGAGAAAAGGACTATTCTTTGGTGACAAGTATGGTTAATTTTTAATCGTACGCCGCTGGTTGCCTAAATAACACACGTTTTGTTGCATTTCCTCTTCGTGTACACAATAGAAATCCTTGGTTTACAATGCCACACAAGCAGTGTTGAGTAACATTATCAGAATAGTTTACTATCCGATCTAGCTGCGCGTTATAGGAAAAAAAATAGACTTAACCTACAAAATACAATGTTTGAAATTACCTATTTTAAATTATAAAATGTAAATAGAATAGTTGACATTATTTAGGGTCTTTTAAGAAACAAAAATACAGAACTGTTGATAACTTATAGAGTGTATAGAAAGTATACACTTATTAACAGTTTTTTAATTTTGTTTTTTACTTGTCCGGGATATTCGTAGTTAAAATTGAGGGACAATCGAGGATTATAACCTAAACAGCAATCAAATCTTTTTGATTTTGTAGAGGCCTATCCAATTTTAAACGAAATCTTCCCAGGAATAAGAGAAATAGTTATAGTCTTTATACCGATATGTGCATGTCAAGTATTTATGGATGACCCGATTAGCTATCAGTCCTAATATAATATTATAGGTCTTCGATTCTTCCTATCCTGTGCCAATTCCCTCATTTCATGTCCCTAAGTGTTCATTAAATTATAATACACTGTAAAGTTCTTCCCAAGTAAGTACAAAATAATTAATTATAAAAATCAACAATGTCATGTTTGAAAAGATAAGTAATTTTAGATTAAAATGAATAGACGGATTTTTGAACGGTGAATTAAACGCATAAAAGATGACGATCGAGGGTGGCTTGTAGGGGGACAGAAAGTCCAGCAGATGTTCGAATATTGCCTTTGTATGGAATAAAATCAATGGGGGTAAATAATATACAATATGTGACGAAAATGTTGGTCTTTAAGAACAGGTTACCAATATTTTTAATGTTTCGTTTCTTATTCTCTAAAAAATGTTTTTTGTAGACTTCAAAAGAGCTTTTGAAAGTATCAAACTTAAATCGTTCGGAATTGAAGGAAATGTTTTAGACTGGTTAACGTTTTTAATCAATATTAATATTGTTTTTCTGGACTTCAGAAGGCATTTGAAACTATCAAACATAAACGCATTCGAAAGAAAGGTTTTAGGACTTTTTAATATATTTTTTAACACGTAGATGTTTCAGTTTAGTATTTTTCAGTGATTATAATAATTCCTAAGTTGGACTTTTTCTTAAGGAAACTGATTTTAAAACTATATATTCACTGTGTTCACCTAGCATGGCTATTTCTCCGAAAGATTAAGTCATTCGAAAAAAATTCAATAGAATTATTTTATACAAAGAAACTTGTTTATAGACTTTTTTTTAAATCCCAGTGCAATTTTTGTCTACGAATATATATTTATCACAAAAAAGAGCTCAATACACATTTATTAATGTAAATTTATTTGTGTAATTTCACATAACCTCATACACATAGACGATTTATGTAAATTTGACGTCATAATAAATTTTGTGATTGTCTTTGTTGCAATGCAATGCAATGACACAGTGCTGTGAATGAGAATTCTCTGTGAAATAATAGTATATTAAAGTACTAGTTTCATAACATACGTTTTTAGTACAAGTTTTCTAATTGTAAGATTATGGTATACTATAATTTAAACCTCTGGTATATTTCAATGGGCGCCAAATCTACAGGTGCACCTGTATGTTACTTTCATTTAAACTGACATTCAAAACCTAAAACCCGTGTTCCATCTTCGGATTATCTATAATCAGATACGTCGATAGTCAGATGTTTTTACATCTTACATTACTTTTGTCTTTATTTCTTTGTATAAAATGAGGTTAAGGTGCAACATATTGTTTGGTCTCATCTAGAAATCTACCATGTAATTTTACATATAATTCACAGAAACAGTATTATATTATTACACTGGTTTACAAGGCTTTAACGATTACATTACATGTTTGTTTAACCTGGTACTCTATACCCCTGTCCATGACTTGTGTGGGCTAGTAGTAGCTGAAATGATGAAAAACTGTTTAAGTTAATTTTTTAATTTTGATCAAAATAATTATTCGTTAACAATTTTTGTATTATTGTAAAAGTGAACAGTGCTAACGTACTAAATGCCTTAGTCTTAAAAAAAGTTACGTTTTTTTGTTTATCTGAACATCAACATAACATTTGGAATGTTTAATAAATATACTGTACAATATTAATTAAATGTATTTATTTAACACTACGGCTTAAAAGCCTCTTAAAACATTTCTATGGAAAAAGCCACATTAAATTTCTAGTCTGGGGTCACACTGTCCCATGGGACTGCAGGCCTTAGGTTACTATAGGTGTATATAGTATAAAGTTGGAGCTGCTCGATTGCTTTACAATATTATTAGTATAAATACATACCTCAAAAACAACTCGATAATCTTACTGTAAAACTAGTCTGATAAGTCCAATACACATTGTGTATTTACACCATGTTAAATCCGTAAAAATTAACAACAAAACAACAAACTGTTTTAATTTTACAGTCAAGCGCAGTCAACACATCAAAATACACAGCCCTTGGCCCCACAGAAGAAGTTATTTTTATTTTGAGTTGACATGATACGAACCATCGTTAGGTGCAATGTTGCCAAATCGTGCATTGACATATGTAAAAATTCGTAATTAAAATAAATAAAGTATGTTCCGGGATGTAAAAAGGGCTGAAATGTTGGCTAAGTATTTATTTTTTATATATCTATAAGCATGTAAAGTCTTATCGTTGCAGGCGATTTATTGCAAAATACGATACACTCCTTTTTAGCAAAAAAACTTAGGTATTCAAATTCTTAAAACTTAATCTGTAAATTATTTAAATTAAATTAAAAAATTACATGAGTTTACACTATTCAACAGAATATTTACCGTAATTAATTCCTATTAAAATACAATAATTTTGCCTTGAACAAATTAGGAATAACCAAACGTGTAATTAAGCTTAAAAAGGGTAGTAGTACTTTTATTCACGGACATAGTAAATTATTTATTTATAAATAAACTTTATACAATTATTTTAAAGTGTATTTTTATTTTACTATTTTTTAAATGTGGTTTTATCTTGATTGAATTTATAAAAGCATAATAAAATATAAAAGTACGGTTTTATTTTAAATAAAGGTATTAAATTTATATATTTTATAAAATTAATTTATTAATATAATTTATAGAAATATGCAGCAATGCTACAGACTCGCCAAAAAATGGTGAGCATACAATACAATATAAGTGGGGTTGTGAGGCATGGTACTGCCTTTCAAATCACTGCGACCAATGAGATCTATTGTGAATCCCCTTTGCAATTTAGTCCACATCAAACTTTAGGCTTCCAAAGAAGCCTAAGAGTTTTTTGGGGGCTACTTGGGATATATCTGCAGGTCTTGGGTATACCTGTTCTAGATATTGTAGCCTTTTGCGAGCAATGGCTTCGCAGAAGCACAATGTGTTCGGCCGTTTCAGGTGCTTCTGAGCATAGACGGCAAATGTCGATTTCAGATTTTCCCATTTTTTTAAGATGATAAAATGGTGAGCAAAGTGAGTTACAAAATTTCACTTTTACTCCCTATTAAATTCTTCTTCTAGAAATAAATCAGCGTTACAGGGGGGTTCAAAATGATCAAAATTCAAATCATAATCTAATATTAAAAGTCCAATTTAAATTGTTAAAATATCGAAAATATGTAGGTTTCGTTCCCACTTTTTTGTGGCGTGTAGATGTTACTATAACCTGACTTTTATGATGTTGAATGCAGTTAAAAATAGTGGCTTACAATCTGGCCAAAGCCAGTATTTTTTTACTTTTTACCCCATTTTGGTAAACCCTCGCATACTCATTATTGTTTGCGGAAATTGTTTGATAAAGCACGAACTTCGCTCAATTAGTTCTTTTATTGTAATAAAGCTTTCTTTGTTGCTGCGAGCTTTTTAATTGATACCCACCGAGATTGATCCACTTTAAACTTTAAAGCTCTATTATATTTTATGATTTAAATTAAGTTCAATTAATCTTTTTAAATTTTAAACTTTTACAAATAAAGGCTAGACAGATATTATTACGTACTTTTTCTGAAGTATGGTTAGCAAAAAAAAATTGCATACATTGCAATTAATTTCGCAAAAAAAATAGTAATTAAATACCAAGGTAGAGAAGACACTTTTTATAGCAGATCGTATTATAGGGCGAGGCTATAATAGTCTTAATGATAAATAATGGTACGTTCTAAAGCTAGAAGTGAAAAAAATAATTTATTAAATATATAATATACAATCTTTCTGTCAGTTTGTAAGAATAATCACGTTTTGCTCACTAACTTGTAATAAACCTTTATTTTGTGTACATTGCAATGCATTTTATTTACATAACTGTTTTACACTTTACATCATTAAAATAACTATTGTATAAAGTATGAGATAAACGGAGTTTATTTAACTTGGTTTAAAATAGATTTGTAATTCCAGGGGCGGAAGTGCCCCTTGAAGTGGATGAACAACAAAATCTAGAATTATTTTTAAATGGATGGAACATTTTGTTCTTGAGTCGATGTGACGCATAGAGACAAACAGATATGTTAAAGTTGTTTATAGTTCGATAAAAACCACGTGATATAATATGATAATTTATCATATCATTGATAATATACCATTTTTTATATAGGGTAATTATTAATTAAAACATCATTTTTTATATAGGGTAATTATTAATTAAAACATAAGGTCTGGGGGGTATAAAAAGATTTTAAGGTCATTGTCATTGCTTTTTAAAGCCCTTTTTTTGTCCTATTCCGCCCCTGTACAGTTTACACATGATTCATTACTTAAAATGTTTAGCTTCCTAATTACACAATTTGTACTATATTTCGCAGAAAGTTCATTTTGAGGTGCATCCTCTTTTATAATAATTATAATTATTATATTATTAAGGCCCGGATAAAAGTAGCAAATTTTAGACAAAACAGGGTCGGACACATTTTAGTAGGTAAAATGACAACCGTTAGTCACTTTCGTAAAGCCGTATTAAAAAATGTAAGAAATTTCCTTCTTTGAAATGGCTGAATTATAGTTCTTCTTTCATCTTGGCAAACTTGTAATTATATAATTTTTATGCTTCATTCCATGTTTTATTTATTGATTTATTTATTTATTCAATCATCTCGTCACAAGGAACTTTACAAAAAGGTATTTTATACCAGAGAGTGTTTATTTCTACATTAAATTTAAATCGGTACAATTTTTCTAGTTTGTCTCAGTACTTTGGGGTTGACTACATAGCATGTAGTGGAAGCAGAAGCTAGTTCGCATAATTAATAATTTAATTTTAATGCAGTGAAAAAAAAACAATTCTAATTTCTCGAAACAATGGAAAATCTGCAAGTACAATAAACAGTAGGTAAGTAAAAAAAAATGATTGATTGGTGCCACGTGTATCTCTAATTAAACAAATATATTTGTGATTTATTTGCTTTTAATTACTATATTTATTTTTAAAATTTACGATGCATAATAGCCGCTATAATAATTACCAAGCGAATTAAAAATTAGTTAAAGGCATTTTTTATTATAACCAAAAGTTATATTTTTAAATTTAAACACCTATAAATTTTAATTAATATGAATTAATTTTAAATATGATGTATTAGTTTTAAATATGATGTACGAACATGATTTTGATCGCGTCAAATGATTTTTAATGTTTATTCATATTTTTTATTAAAATTACGTATTTTTATCGTTATTAATTATCATAATATTATTATTAATAAGGACAGAAATTTTTAATTTTAAACAAAATTATAAAAATATTAATAAAATTATAAAAATATTATAAATTAATATTTTTATAATTTTGTTTAAAATTAAAAATTTCTGTCCTTACTAATTTTACGTCTAACCACCCGTTAGTGGTACTATGTGCTTGAGACACACAAGTCTTCAACTTGCTACCATTCAAAGTCTTCAGATAAGGAGAGGTATGAGTAGTTGTCTACATCTAGAAATAGATGGCGCACAAGTCTACATCAATCTAATGGCTATATTCCTTTTGCGAGTAAAGTCTAAAAACGTTTTCTTAATCAGCGTGCAGAGTTGACTCTTGGTACTGAAGAGGGCCAGCAGCCCGAAACTGTTAGTCTACCAATATCACTCTGTACGATGATTAGAAAATAGATTGATGGAATAATAAATTATTATTAATGATTAGTAATATCAATATTAATACATATTTTATGATATTTATATTTTTTCTATAACTTAATCGCGCATTTGTAATTATTTATTATTTGTTTGCTCTTTCAATGTATTTTCATTACTTTTTTTCATAAGCAAGTATTTTTCTCACTACCAACTATACTACCTACTATACTAGGTAAGTTGACATTACTTACTTAATCAAAAAGTCGACAGTAATGGAAAGTACTATATCGAGCACACTTAGTGATGATGATGAAATCAATACAAACAAAACCGTAACTTAAGAGAAAAAACGATTTACCGCGCAAGGACACTAAGTGTGCGACACTTACCGCAGGGGGACATCTAGACAAAAGACTACTATTTTTAATTTTATAGACTAATTCCATAAAAAAGTTATTTCTTGAATTGTCAAACATATAAATGTCAAAAATATTATTATTAAAATAAGATTTTAACTCCTTGGTAGTGAGAAAAACGTAATACGCTACTCGTAGGTAAGTTTTTTCTGTCTTCGGTCGTTTTTATGGACCTCAGCTCTGCTTCGGTCCAAAAAATACGACCTCACACAAAAAAATTGACTTACCTCTACTAGGAGCGCAAACAACTATTTTGCGGCAGTTATGCATAACATAACCTCAAAATTACGATTATTGGTCAAAAATCAGTGATGGCAATTTGAAAAAAGGTTTGATTGAAGCAAGGGGGGCCATAAAATAAAAGAAGAAGAAGAAGCAGGGGCGTATCTAGGAGGGGACCCGGGAGGCCCATGTTTTCTCCCACGGCATAAGATTATCTATGTTATTAGTAATTTAAAAAAAAATCTGTATAATTTCGCCTAATTGGCTATTTTAATTAGTTCAAAAATATATGAAAAAAATTTGCCTGCGGCGCCATTTTCATTTTTTTCCAGATTTGGGAAAAAATGTGTTGAGCCCCCACCCCCCGAACAAAAATCCTGGATACGCCCTTGGATTGAAGTATGGATTTTAAACATCCGTGTTTTAATGGTAAAACGGCCAACTTTGATTTTTTCCGCCAGATTGGCACTGGCAAATGGATATTGAATTATAAGTAACCTGCCGGAAACAGTTAGTCGTAGTCTATAATTAAGACTTTTAATTAGGCTAATAACGAAGCCGTCTAGTCTGCTTCGCGTAGGCTTAATTAAATCATAAAAAAAATAATAATTTTCAACAAAAATAGCGTCTACAGCTGTACGGAAAATTGAAGATTAGCCTTCCAAGACCCCACATTAAGATTTTATCTACCAACCGTATAGAAGATAACTGTTTCCTATCATTTATTTCTACTTTCAAAAGACTAGGAGACAGGAAAGTTATGGCGAAAAAACTGCTACTTTATATGATTTTTTTTTAATATTTGCAATTTTATTAGACGTTTTTCCATTATATTTTTATACATCTAGATACATATTGTTTCCACTTTCCCACTTTTATTAGTTACGATAATTTTATATTATAAATCGTTTTACTTTTGATAATAATAGTTATTTACTAGTGGGTAAAGTAAGATATTGTCGATGAGAAATTTAACCTGCGAGGCGTCAGCCAAGCAGGTTAATTTTCGAGAGGGCAATATCGGTTTACCCATGAGTGCCATACAAGGTTTTATCCAAAAAATAGCTTAGAAATTCATATTTTTATTAAAAATTTTAATGACATTTACAAGAAAATAATTATCCACTCTCCATGACTGTAAATAAACTATAATAATAAATAAATAAAGTAAAAGCCATGCGGGGGTTATTATTGAGTTTATCAATTTAAAATAAAGCTGGTAATTGTCTTATTATCTCTATGTATGGGATAATAATTTTTTTGGCGTTTCTTGAAAAGTCTAATTCGCCTACTATTTTGAAGGAATAGAATTTATTTTCTCACTATTCTTTTCTCAAAAAAAAAGTCTTGTGGTTCTAAGGCGCACGATAGTAACGTTACTTGCTTGGAAGGAAATGTTCACTATACACCTGTGGTTTTCCCCGAGGTTTTTCCCATTATATAGAAAATTCGAAATTTACTAATTCTAGAAAAATTACTGCGGTTAAATTCGGAAATAATACTTCCTGTGTAGTTAGTTTTTATACAGAAAAACCCTTACGCATTAATAAATCATACTGATTTCTTGATAAAAATAGTATAAAACTATAGTTATGAATAATTTTCAATTATTGGTGAACATTCTAATAAAAATTTGCATCATACTTAACTCATAAATAATTTTAATGACTTATGCATATAAGGTCATATAAAATGTTAAAGAATGCAAGAATCTTTATGAATTTTGTAAATACTCCAAAATCAAAGAAATGTATAAATTTATTATGAATTTAAATTTAAAAATAGCATTTGATTAGCCTACGTTTCGGCTATGTTATATAAAATTCTAGGTTTTGGCGATAATCATCGTTATCATCAGGAAATTAACGGAAAATCAGAAAAATCTATAAAAATAGATTTTAATTCGCCAGCTTTTCTGCCTTTTTATTTCCTTTATCCAATACATACAGATAATGAGACAATTACCAGCTTTATTTTAAATAGATAAACTCAATAATAACCCCCGCTTGGCTTTTACTTTATTGAGTGGATAATTATTTATTTTACCCACTCAACTGTCACTTGTCAAATTATTTTCTTGTAAATGTCATTAAAATTTTTAATAAAAATATGAATTTCTAAGCTATTTATTGGATAAAACCTTGTATGGCACTCATGGGTAAACCGATATTGCCCTCTCGAAAATTAACCTTCTTGGCTTGCAGGTTAATTTTCTCATGGGCAATATCTTACTTTACCCACTAGTACCATAAATAACTATTATTATTAAATTTTTTTATAGTCGGGTTTTTTATCACGGATTGTTAAATTAATGATTTATTAAAACTTTTTACAAAATAGTCATAAAACGCGGACGTTGCATTAAAAAAAAATTAATTTAAATCAAGGAAAGAAGATTTTCAATGAAAAGTAAATTCATTATCATTGTGCATTATCCCATAAAAATATGTACATAGTGTAAAACATCATAAACACCTGTTTGAAATAATAACAATTGTTTAGCAAATATTTTTATGTTTTCCACAAAGAAAATTGTTACAGAAAAAAGCATTTATTGATCAACAAATGCTTTTTTCGTTTCGAAACGAATAAATACATCAATATCTGAAAACAGTATATTAGGTACATAATTTATGCATAATTATGCTATTTATGCGCTCTGTGGTGTAAAACGGGTTGCGTCCCTTACTATCTTGCATAACTGGACGGAGTATAGTAGATATATTATCAAATATATGCATATTAAAATATAAGAAGAAGAAGAAGAAAAAGAAGGAAGCTATTTCGTATTTCTTTGACGTAAACGAAATAAAAGGCAATACTTTTTCTCGTTTGTAAGAAAATAAAAGCATGTACGTGAGATCTCGATGCAGTCTAATGGTTTCCCCTCTCCTTCCGTTTATCTCATCTCATCCGCTGGTCTTTTAATATTACTCAATAGTAACTATTGATACTACATATCCCATTCACTATCGTATTTGCCTTTTATTTATGAATCCCACACAATGTAGGCTAGTGTAAATATGTACGGAGTGATCCAACTTTCAGTACACCAGCCAATCACTTGGTGCTGAAGAAATTTCAAAAGTTCTTTTTTTTCTTGTATTTCCTTGTCTGTTTTTTAAATGTGTTTATTAATAATATGCTCTGTCTTGTTTACAAGGAAGACACAGGGTGACCTATTTATTCGTTTTTCCTAGCATGTTACCATAGTAACCTTACAAGGTATTTTATGTAGATAATTATTTATATTCAAGGTAAATTTTCAATTGTTGACATTTTGAAGGAGCAAGAACAGATAAGGAGGTAAATGTAAAAAACAGAATTTTTGTAATTGCTAAAAAAACAACTGAGATATTGGCTTGTATACTTAAAGTTGTATCACCCTGTACAATATTTTAAATCTGTACTAGTAATATTATAATCGATGGCCAAGTAGAATTAAAACGTTAGATTGATAATTATAGAATAAAAAGATAGATAATTAGATAGAATAAATAATGCGGTAAAACAAAATGGTTCGCGACAGGCGAACAAATAAACAGCTGAGCCAAAGCACCTTCCTAAAATCCTGTAGGCCCAAAGACCAACCAGTTTGCCAAGAAGAAAAAAAAGACTGTCAGCCGGCTGATCACACAGCTGTATGCCCGCCATACCCCAATTATTATACCAATACTTGTCTATACAGAGTGTGCTGAATAATAATCAAAATATTTACTTAACCATTAAATAAAAGATGTGTTCATAATATTATTTTGTTGATTTTTGATGTGTGAGTAATATAACACAGAACAAAATGAATTTATTTAATTAAATCTAATGGAAAAGTCAATTAAGGGAAAAAGAGAGATAAGAGACTTAATAATTATCAATAGACATGATTTTTAAGTTCAGTAATAAGAGAGATAAGAGACTTAATAATTATCAATAGACATGATTTTTAAGTTCAGTAATAAGATTGATAGGTAATAATAATTGTAATCACTTGAAAGTCAGTACTACAGGGTGTTCTAGTAGTAGTCGGACGATTATAATTGGCCCTAAAAAATATTTTATTGATGTTTTCTGAAAAATTAAAAATTCTCACGTTTCCTCGTAGATCCATTGCATACTGCATTAAATTGAATTCGTTTGGCATTGCAAAATCTTTAAGCTAGCTTTTACATTTTAGCGACCTTCAACTATTCTAGTAGGCTGTGTGCACTTTCTGTCGTTTCGCTGCAATACACTCGGTTACTTTGTTTATTTATTTATTTTTCTGCCGTTTTTTGCTTGTTTTTTTTTTTGTTTAAGAATAAAAGAACAATAAAATACAAACGTAAATGATAAATCAAAGGAGTTAATAAATTATGTTAATTATTAATAGAAACTTGTAACACTGTTTTATTATGCCTCTGGTCTTAGATTTGAAAAAGGCCTTCGATAAGTTGAGCCCGCGGTTCTATTGGACACTGATTTTGAGGGTATTTTTGAATTTTACATAACTAAAACTCAAAATTCAGATAAATAGTTCAAGGAAAAAACTTTTGATATACTTATGCCAAACGAATGACGAATTTAAAGTAATATAAGTATTTCTTTGTAAGAGTTTTCTCGTTTTCTTTTGAATCATAGTAATTTGAGTTAATATAAAATTTCAACCTGATTCTTTTATTCAAGAGAATATGGCGCTGGGATCAAATACTAATTATTACTTAAATATCTTATTTCAAACCTCATGTTCCTTATCAGAAAACCAATCGGCAAAAGAATATACGATTCATACTAAGATGGTTTCTTTGGACGAAGAGCGAAGATTTTTACTAACATAAATTCCCTAGGGGCAAAAATTGAAAAGAAATCAATTCTTTTGCCTTAAATAGACCTCTTTTTTCAATGTGTACTTTTATTTTAAAATTAATAAGAGGATACATATATTTTCAACATGACGACATATAATTTTATGAAAGAATAATTTGATTTAACAAAGGGAAGCAACATATGTAAGTTTTTTTAGTGGTTTAAATGGGAAACATGCGATCGAATTATCTTGACTTTCGGGTAGTACTTTCAAGTAACTGCTGACATGTATTACGTACACTAAAAAAACAGACTCTTTATACCAAATAATTGGCATTTACTTAAACAAATGATGCTTTTGAGTATATGAGTATATGTAAAGTAACAGCCGAGTTAAAAAAATAATTATGCTTTTATGTTAGAGAAT
The DNA here is from genome assembly GCA_958510825.1 of Brachypterus glaber. NCBI lineage: Eukaryota > Metazoa > Arthropoda > Insecta > Coleoptera > Kateretidae > Brachypterus > Brachypterus glaber. Next base: position 4,390,965 of record OY294050.1, read on the forward strand.
TTGGCGCTGTGATCAAAGACTTGGATTTTTTCAAATCTTATGCTCCTTGTCGAAAAAAAAAACAATTGGTAAGAGAATGTAGCGTTCATATCAAAAACTGATCGTTTCTTTGGGCTGTAGCACTTATAAGTGCAAGGATTTTTACTATAGTGAATATTTTCTCGAAAGCAGTCACTTTACTATCGTGCGCTCTCTTCCACTTTATGATTATGAACGGCAAAGTAGGAAGAACATTATGGTCACGTGACATGCTTGGGAGAAAATGTTCACTATAACATGAATTTTCCCTGAGAAAAAAAATCAAATAAATATAATATAATAATATTTATTTTAAATATGTAGGTAACCTAATGCATTCTTGCTAATAAAATCAATAATTGATTTGAGAGAATTATTCTCTTGTCTCCTTTTTCAGTGTATTTTCGTTTTTAAATATCTAGTATCTAGAGTACATACTTCGAAAAAACTATTTTTAAAATTCCTTTATTTTGGTTTTAATAAAAATGTTTGTCTTGAAGAAATAAGATTGAAATATGATAAAAAAAGATTCCTGATAATGCGTGTGTGTTTTCTTAACCCTCTTTTCAGCCCAAAAACGGCAATAAAGATCCTTTTACATTTTTCAAATGAATTTAAATGGTTATTAAAATAGACATTAATTTTAATTTAACTAACGAAGAAGTACAATATTTGATTTTACTGAAATCATTTAACTATAAATTTTTTAGATCCGTTTTAACAGTAAATGTATTTTTTTCTTTAATCATTAAATACAGAAAAGTACCTATATCTACTTAATGACCAAGAAACGTGGATTACTGCCGGCAGTAGTTGAAGAACTGCAACTAGCAAAAGTAAAATAAAAAAAGGCTTTCCGAAATTTTGAAAATTTTCAAAATGGGAAAGCAAAAACTACAGAAGAATTTATTTCTTTGCTATTTTTCCTCTTATAGCAAATTAATTTCATCTTAGTAAAAATCCTGGCCCATGCATGGGACCATATATTCTTTAACCAAAGTTCTCGGTTGTGATTGTATTTTAGTAAAAATTGAGGTGGCCCACCCCGGGTGAAGAAGAAGGTCAAACCTCGCTTGGTCAAACGACAAAAAAAATACAGTATTTTTAATTTGAGCCATTTCGCCTCAATGATTATTTATACCGATAAAAAATCTAAAACAGAAAATAAAATTAAAATCTTCTTATCAGGCCTATTTCTATATGCGCTGGTAAGGTATTGCGTTTAAAATAATACTTATCTGCTATATCTTCTTTACCTAAAAAATATTATTAGTCAATACCTTACCAAAGTTTAAAATTTTTGCCTAAATAAAAAATTTTTAATAAAATTCTTGATAAATCATTAAAATAATTAAAAAAGAACGAAAAATTGAATAAAAGTTATCTTCTAACGTTTCGGGATCTAATCTAACCAGCGCATCTAGCAATAGGTGCGCCTGATAAGAACATTTTAATTTTATTTTCTGTTTTAGTTTTTTTATCGATACAAGTAATCATTGAGGCGAAATGGCTCAAATTAATAATACTGTAAATATATATATATATATACCCCTGAAATAAATTATAGATTCTATTGGCAAAAAAATTGCTGCAAAATACCATTTTTGAGATTTTTCCCGATTTTTATTATATTTATTTGTCAAAAAAAAACACAAATCGGTAAAAAGTAAGTCAGTTACCGTTCTTTACCTACTGACTGCAGATTGGTGTTTGTTGTTCGCCTTCTTCTAGGCTCAGCTGTGGTCGTCCCACAGAATGTGTCGAAACCTTTAGACAAAGATGGAATCGGCTTAGCTAAGGACGAAACTATTCACAGAGAAACGGGGTTTTAAAACAGGTTGAGTGCATATAAGTATAACCTTTGCCTATGCCAGTGGCGGACAATGCGTTTTTAAGTTATTTTGGGTAGAAAATGAAACCATTGGCATATTTAGTGGCCTAAGACCTTACTTGCTTACAAAATGTCTAGTGGAGTCGTCCAGATTTGATGGGACTTTTTTTAAAGGGGGTCGCTATATTCCCTGATTTTTCTAGCTACCTATTACGAAAATCCCATCAATAAAGTAGGAAGTTGTAGGAAATATCCCATCAACTTGATAGGTTTTCATGGTTTTGGAGGAGATAGGGGTGCTACAATAAAATCTTAGAAAATTCTACAAAAACTAATATTTTCTTGAATTATATGCAAAACTGGATCGATTTTGTTCATTTTTTATTAATTCTAGACTACGTTTTGCAGTAACAATTTGTAACCAACCCACCAATTAGTAGTAAGGGGTGGGGAGGTCAAGTCTGGCAACTAGACCGTCTGACCTTCTGGCTAAACATGGGTTCGAGTCACCGTAGTGGAAGACTTTTTTATTCATCCGATGTGGCATCGATACGTATCGATGCCACATCGCATGAATAAAAAAGTATATACTTGTGTCCGACTGTACAGTAAACTTTACTGAGTAAAGCTGCTCTCTGCGGTAATATCGTGAATTGTTAAATTTGATTCTACTTGTCTTAGATTGAGCTAGGTATACTATAGTAGAAATAATAGTTTGTTCAATTTCTATAAAATAAGGAAACCCATCAATTGATTTAAGAATAGGGACCACTTTAAGAATTAAATTAAGAAATTCTTGATCCTTACTCATATTGGAGTTGATTTAAATAAACCATAGAAAAAATGTTATTCTCCAAAATATAAATTTATTGTCTATTAAACAAACATTACAGCGACAATCGTTTCGACTTTTTTAACATAAAGTCATTTTCAAGCTCCAAATAATGAAAAATTAGGTTGAAAATGGTACAATTCCTTTTAGAAAAACTTACTTTTTAAATTTATAAACAAATTAACTTGAGTACACATTATTAGAAATGTCATACTGACCTTTCTACTACTTTTTTGCAGTTTAAATGTAATTCCTTTAGTCTGTTTAAAATATAGTTGGGATTATTTTATGATAGATGTCCCAGATTTTTATTCAATTTTAAATTTTAGATTTCATTAATTTATTTTATTTTAACTTATTGTAGTTTTCTTTTTGTTTAAATGTTTAAGATTTTATAAAAATAATATAGTTAAGGTCAGTATGACATTTCTAATAAAGTGTACTCAAGTTAATTTGGACTTTAATTTAAAAAGTAAGTTTTTTTGTTTTGTAGCTTGAAAATAACTTTATGTTAAAAAACTAGAAACAATTGTCGCTGTAATGTTTGTTTAATAGACAATAAATTTATATTTTGGAGAGACAACATTTTTTCTATGGTTTACTTTAAGAATTGTTGGACAAAAATTGTATCTGTGCCTTACAAACAGTGGTTGGTGAGTGCAAGTGACATTATCATGCAATATTGCGGTTTTATTTCCCTTTGATGCAAAGTTTTTCTAAAAGGAATTGTACCATTTTCAACCTAATTTTTTATTATTTGTAGCTTGAAAATAACTTTATGTTAAAAAACTAGAAACAATTGTCGCTGTAATGTTTGTTTAATAGACAATAAATTTATATTTTGGAGAGATAACATTTTTTCTATGGTTTACTTTAAGAATTGTTGGACAAAAATTGTATCTGTGCCTTACAAACAGTGGTTGGTGAGTGCAAGTGACATTATCATGCAATATTGCGGTTTTATTCCCCTTTGATGCAACTTTGCCAACTTTGGTCCTTTTTGCCTGCACACATCAAACCAATTAAATTTAACACAAACTATATTTGCGAAGCTTTTGCAACAGGGATTATGTAAAACAGTAAGCGGAAGGATTAAATTTGTGCATTGGTCAATAAGTAGGGGCGAATGCACCACCCCTTTAGAGGAGACACAGTGGGTTATCCTTGCCTGAATTATTTTCACATCAATGCCTTGACTAAGCATGTGTGCACGTGCGATTTTTAGAGACGTGTGTCCATATTGAGAAGAGCTGAGTGAAACAACAAAAGAGTGACTCATTCTCTCATGGATACAGACTTCTAGTAGTATCATTAAGTTACACATATCTAGAGTCAAGGGAAATTATAAACGAATAATTTTAAAGTGTGGTTTCATTCGACTTTAAATAATAAATTACTTTTTTCCCTATTAATCATTGCAAATTTCCTCGAACAAGCTGTTAAAACCGTCTGAAGATGCCCAAGCTCCAGTGTTATCGAAAAGAAGCCCTAGATCTCGAGGTTTATTCACATATTTTAATATTGTATTAAAGTTAATGTTTTCCTAGTTAAAAATAAGTCAAGTTTTCAAAAATGTTTATTTTAAAATTAATGGTGACCCTTAAGATAAAGCAACTCAGACATTGGCCTCATGGTCTAGCCTGTCTAATAAATTATTAGTAACAATCGATAAATTTGAGTATTATAAAGTCATTAATCCCAAAAGATTAATATATTTTTTTAAGATAAACAAATATTAATCTTAGGAATTATCAATGATCAATGCCTGTATATATTCCTAAGTATGTAAATATTGAGTTTAAATATTTGCCATGTTGGTATTTCAATGTTTAAAAATAAAGGATTAATAATAAATTTTGCTGACGACAGTTTTGCTCGATGTTTTGCTGTTCCTATGTTTTAAACTAGCTGAGAAAGCCGGGGATAGGCAAAATTAAAAATAAAAAAAATCAAAAATTTTATTGTAAATCTGGATAATTTTAAACTATTTGAGAAATATTCAATGTATAACATAATCCCATGCCTTATAAATATAAAGTTTAAAATGTACATGTTTGTCGTAGTTGTAGATTACACAAAAACGAATAAATTATTACCTTATTATATTTATTATGTTTATTAGCAAATGGTTAATAACTTGTCATTAATAAATAGTTTATTAATGGCGCATTAAGGAAATCGTTGTATTATCAATAATTGTAACATTAATGGAAATCTGTATATTATACAAGTTTCCAATAAATTTTTTTTTCTACGACTGCTTTAGAATGTAAGCAAATTCACACACTTTTCAAACACAGAATGAATCCATTCTAGCTCTAGATACGGTATGAATATTCCGTATCAAGTGTTAGAATGAGCACATGTAGTGCCGTCTCTTGTTTATAAAAGTAAAGAAAACTGTAGCAAAATTAGCAAAAATATATTTATTTTACCATGAAATATTAAATAATTTAATTAAATTTAAAGTTTTGCGTTAAAATTACATAAAGTTTATTAGTTTTTCTTAATATTTGACCAGTTTTTAATGAATTTAGTTAAAAAAATTAAAACTGCTCCATCTATTGTTAAATATTTGAACCTGATATCTGTCACAACTATCTGACATAACCTTAAATTTTTGCATTATAATTTGTAAATATGGGCTAAAATTAAATAAAAATCTTTTTTAAGTACTGATTTGATAAAATTATTAAATAACATTACTTGGTTTATTTAAAAATATGTGTTTTGTTGCATTTGCAATGTCGAGTCACAAAAAACATTGTTTTTAAACTTGTCCGCAGTTTAAAGCTATACAGTGTTTCATATTTGCAGTCGAAGCAAAAGTTTAGTCTACAACACGTATGGAATAGTCATTCCGCGCTCACGGGACAGTCATACTCGCCTGCCGCCTCGTATGACAAACTTTCCGCTCGCGCGGAATATTGTCTATTCCATACTAGTTATAGAATATACTATTTTTTCTCTGTAGATGTCTCGGCATTACGTATAATTGACATATACCGTTTTAAATCATTCTGATCTATAATATTTGTCAATTAAACTTTTGCAACTATTATTATTATTATTATTTTACTTTGTTGACAAACTTTTGTTTTAATTTTTTCTGGAGTTCAGCTAATAAATCGAAAACTTGTAATGTTAACTTTTTTTGAAACAAACAAGAATCTAAAGCAATGCCAATTTTTACTATAAAAAACAAGTTAATTAGTTAGTTAACACTAACAATTCTGTGTTAAATACTTTTGTGCACTTAAAGCGAATCTTTTTTACCAAAAGCATCCTCATCCAAGAACTTCTTACTAAAAGGAATAATTTACAAATTTTGACTTCAAAGGATAAAAAAAGGCCATTTGGAAAAGACCATGTCGCTTTAAAATGGGAGGAAATATGGTATACAACCAGGTAAAAAGAGATAATTTTTTAAGTCATCATCCTCTCTGAAGACCTCTAGTGCCACCCAGTGAATATTCCTTTAAATATCCTCTGAAGAACGTCGTTGTTGCCCAATCAGAACTTGCATATCGCCAAAACTGCATAATAAAAGAACTAGCCTCTGAGTTCTGGCTAAAGACCATGTCGTTTTAACACTAACCAAGGCTTTCCTAGATACGAAAGAAAGCAAAGCAGGCAAGAAGAGTCCATAGCGGTTCGTGCTAAGAATGAAACGAGCAAGAACGTCGTCGTTGGCAGGCGAATAATAATAGTAATGTCAATGACTCCTCCAGAGAGCTCGGTGTATCACTATATATATATATATATATATATAGTGTGCTATGCAGTTATCGCGAAAGTCCGTCCCGTCGTCCGATTCTGCATGTAAATAATCAAACTCTCGTTTTCGATGGTACTTTTAAGGTAAAGGCCATGGTATTGACCGAGAGTTACAGAAATTACGAAAAAATTACGTGAATACATACATAACAATGCATTGATCCTGAATGTCGAGAAAGAACAATATTTTTATTCGATCTGCTCGAATTTCAGTTTCAAGCTGCACAATTTTTTTTATTAATGTCCTGTTGAATAAATGGGATCATAAGAACAAACTTTTTATTCGATTATAATAAAAAGCGGTGCTTTTTGTTTAGTCTATTTTAACGAAATGTTTTAGGTTCTTCTCAGACTTGTATTACACTAATACAATAGTTTCTGTGCTCAGACAGCTATTATTTTAACGGGTAAAAAGTAAAATGTGAAGTAAGAAACTGAAAGTGCCGTCAAGTGCTATTACAATGTAAAATACTATCGTATCGCAGAATTAGCCTCTTTTTCAAACATCTGTAACTTCGATTGGAATTGATAAAATGTAACGTATAAGTGCTCAACAATTTTGTCTAGTCATGAACTTGTGCAAAAAGCAATATTTATTGTTCTAGAAGCTAAACATCCCCTTAAACAATGGGTTAACTAGGGGTACTTGAATTGAATTTTATACAAAACTTTCTCACATTTTATTAAACATAACTGGCTGGATCCCTTTAACTCGATTTTTCTTGAGATACTTTATGATTTACTACTTTTTTTGGGGCTTGGGGGTAGTTTAACCCTCTTTGTGGGGGCGGATTTTCATCAAATCCAAATGTGATACCCCTTTACGTGTTTTTTATGTTTTATATTACAGAAAAATGTGTTTTTTAAATATTTTTCTGTAATATAAGACATAAAAAACACGTAAAGGAGTATCACCCTTGGGTTTGATGAAAATCCACCCCCACAAAGAGGTTTAAACTACCCCCCAAGCCCCAAAAAAAGTAGTAAATCATAAAGTATCTCAAAAAAAATCTGGTTAAAGGGATCCAGTCAGTTATGTTTAATAAAATGTGTGGAAGTTTGGTATAAAATATAATTCAAGTACCCCTAGTTAACCCTTTGTTTAAGGAGATGTTTAGCTTCTAGAACAATAAATCTTGCTTTTTGCACAAGTTCATGACCAGACAAAAATTTTGAGCACTTATATGTTACATTTTATCAATTCCAATCGAAGCTACTGATGTTTGAAAAAGAGGCTAAAAAACTGCACATTTTTTCCCACTATTTGGCTATTTAGCCTGTCTATTAGAAATTCTAATTTAGAATAATAACTCCTGTGCTTACCTTGTCCTTGTTTCTTTGAATTTAAATTCCTTCTTTCGCGAAAGTATTGATTTTTTGAAAGAAACATTTGTTTGAAGTTACAATGATCTTCTATTCACTTGAATACTTTTTGAAAAGTATTGTTAAAAGTAATAGTAACTTTTTTTTGTCGATAAATTAGTGAGATTTGATGACTATTTTTGTCACCAAATGAAGAATAAGCGGGTTGTTATAAAACATAATCGAAATGAGTGAAAATTACTTTGCTGACCCTAAAAGAGAACGGAAAAAATGATTTTTAGCGATAAATGACTTATCCTTTTTCGTACGATAAAACCTAAAGCACTTAGTTAAATGTTATTAAGTGGTCTATAAAAAATGCTGTTTGTAATTTTCCCCAAAAGACACATTTTAGAGCAATATTTATTCAAAGTGTACCTATGCGACAAAGAAGGGTTTTTTCATGGAAAGTATTGATCCTATGGAAAAAAATAGAAACCTTTTTGTATATAAGCCATCAAGCTTTATATTTTTTATAATACTGTTTTTTGCGACTGTTCTTGAGTTTTGATAAATAAGTATCGAGAAAAAAATGCATTTAAGCAATAGGCGTCTAAACTTTATCCTAGAATTAGAAATGCTTGTTTTTATAAATATATAAAAGTTTTTTTTTGTAGTAGAATAAATAGTAATTATAACAAAAATAACAATAATAATAATTATTGTTTTTCTTTGATAAATGTCAAGCGGAATCTGTGTTATCCTCATTAAGTGACAGCAAGATTCTTACCAAGGTTTTTTTTATCTAAAATTATTGTTCCTAAGAACAAATATGAACTTTTTTAGAGATAATTTAGTGAGCTTTACCTTTTTTATATCAATGATTTTGAGTAAACTTAAAACTCTAATTAAGGCAAGCGGGGTATCGCGAAAAATAAAACTTTTGAAGCAATAGGCGTCTAAACCTTATCCATGGCTAAAAACTGCTTGTTTTTATAAATATATGGGCGAGGTTTATGTTAAGAATTTATGGACTATATAATTGAATGCTAGTTTTTTTGTAATAGAATTAAGAGCGAGTAATCGTAAAAAAATAATAATAGTTCTTGTTTTTCTTTCTTTGATAAATGTCAAGCAAAATCTGTGCTATCCTTATTTAGTGACAAGATTCTTTCCAAGGTTTTTTCTAAAATCATTTTTTTTACGAAAAAATATGAACTTTTTTATAGATCATTTAGTGAGCTTCCGAGGTATCCCGAAAAATAACACTTTTGAAGCAATAGGCGTCTAAACCTTATCCATGATTAAAAACTGCTTGTTTTATAAATCTATGGGTGAGGTTTATGTTGAAAATTTATATGCTTTTATTAAATGCTATTTTTTCTGTCGTGGGATAAAGAATAAACTAGTAATCTTAAAAAATAACAATAATAATAGTTGTTGTTTTTTAAGTTTCTTACCTATCTGAGGACTCGGAACTGTCATATCTATCGACACATCTCTTCTTGCGGCAGTCATCCTCCAAAGGACCTTTACTGAACCCATCCTTTTTCAGGGTACCACCTTGAACGTCACTAATCACCAACTGATTATTATTAGAAACACAATCACCATCACTGGATGTTTTGTAACTGTCATCACCAAATTGAACTAAGAGTTTTTCCTGTTTGGTCTCACCAGTCACACCAATATCCTTTTTAGCACTTTTGGGTCCTCTGTGGTCCGGGGCGCCCGTGCACAACCCGTCCGCCATTTTGAACGCACTGTCGGCTCTGGCCTGTTCACATTCTCACCGAGTTATCGAAGGTGGCGTTCCAATGCGCGGATGGGTGTCCTCTCCACGGGTTGGTTCACCAGCCGCCTGATACCTAACTGGAGAGTGTATGCGCTTAGGGCCACGGACCTTCCGAAGATATTTTTCGTACACTGTTAAAAATTATTTCGATTTGGAACTTTTAAGACAAAACAAAAACTTTTTTTGAGGATGGAGTAAATTTTTCCGAAACGTCGACACAGTTTTCGAATTAAGAATCTATATAACTACAAGTTTCAATGTTTCCCGTTCTTGAGTTATTCTGCTGCCGGGCGCGGAACCAAAGGGCAAACTCCCCCCTCCCAGTACGTTTTTAACCTCTTGAGGGACGATTTTTTTAAGTTAATTTAGTAGCTGCTTTTTAAAAACAAGGAAACAAACTGAAGATTTGCCATTGGCTGTCGCTTGTGATTGAAGACAAAGAAAATAGGCAACAGCTATGGCCACTGAGCGTTAATGAATTCGGTGAATTTTATTTTGCGTAATTTATTTTTAACTGTACACATATATGTGCCAATGTCCCTCGAGAGGTTAAGGAAAATAAGCGATTTTTAAAATAGCGAAAATTAGGCATTTTTTGCCCGACCAGTTTAAATACGAGGGGTGCTCCAAAGGGGGTAGGATGTGGGGGTGCTGGAGTTGGAAAAATTCACTATGTGGGAGATAGTTCTGAAAATTGGGTAGTATAGTATTCGAGATATTTGAAAGTTTCACATTAAAAAAAACACCCGGTATATTGGTCAATTTGAGATATAATATACTATTTATTATCCTTTTGCGTAAATTGTAGGTATCCCCCTATTTTATCGAAAGCATCTGGTTGAATTTCTACCTGAAGTTTAAATTCAAAATTTTAACAGTGTAGTTTACCTTTTCTTTTTTTAGCACCCTATAATTTGACTTCTAGTCTTGCTTACATACCTCTACGGCGGAAACAGGTTTCACAGAAATGTTGTTAATGGAATATTATACTTACATTAATTAACAAAAAACCGTACTTACAAATTGAAACAACTTAAATAGTCAACATCCACCGTTTTTCTTACAATTGATAAGACTTAGTTAAGTAACTGAAAACAAAGATAAAAGGTCCATATCAAGAATTTTACATTTAATGGAAATAGGATTTCACAAGATTCAAGAAACGGAACTTCTTGTCTTGTTTTTTTAAATTACATTTCTGTCTGGGTTTTTTAAATTACATTCCTGTCTTGATTTTCTAAGTTACATTCTTGTCTTGATTTTTTAAATTACATTCCTTTCTTAATTGTTTAAGTTACATTCTTTTCTTGATTTTTTAAATTACATTCCTCTCTTGATTTTTTAAGTTACATTTTGTCTTGATTTTTTAAATTACATTCTTGTCTTGATTGTTTAAGTTACATTCTTTTCTTGATTTTTTAAATTACATTCCTGTCTTGATTTTTTAAGTTACATTCTTGTCTTGATTTTTTAGCACCCTATAATTTGACTTCTAATCTTGCTTACATACCTCTACGGTGGAAACAGGTTTCACAGAAATGTTATTGATGGAATATTATTCTTACATTAATTAACGATAAACCGTACTTACAAATTGAAACAACTTAAAGAGTCAACATCCACCATTTTTCTTCAATTGTTAAGACTTAGTTAAGTAACTAAAAACAAAGATAAAAGGTTCATGGCAAGAATTTTACATCTAAATTTTACATTTAATTGGAATAGATTTTGTCTTGACCATTCCTCGACCATTAACTTCTTGTCTCATGTAGAGAGAGTCTCGACATTGTCTCGTCTCGCGAAAGTCTTGATTTTTAAGCCTTTTAAATTTTTAAGGGTTGGTTGACCCGTCAAAATATCCCCACAGTAGACCAGACAATTTGTTATTATTGACATTTCTTTATCTCTATAACTTGTATTTAGGAAACTTTTTCCTAACTTTCAAGTGATAGGTGTATGAAAAGTACCAACATTTAATCAAGAGTCGAGAAGTCCCTATTCTTGATCAAGATCTCAATTCTCGAGGACATGAATTTTATCTTGTCTTGATTTTTTAAATTAAATTCTTGTTGTTAATGGAGTAGTATACTTACATTAATTAACAAAAAACCGTACTTAAAAATTGAAACAACTCAAGTTATACCTAAGTATTTTTAAATTTTTGCATTCAAATATTCATAACTTTTATTGAACAAAATAATTTTATTTTATTTAAGTTTTGCATGATTTTAAAGACTATTGATAAGGCTTTTTAAATTAGTATAAATAAAATTCCCAGAAATAGTAAATCTTAAAATAGTCCATACAATTTTTTTTTCGTAAAAATTAATTTAAATAAATTATTTTGTTGCTTTAATGCCCAAATACAACTACTGTTTTTTTACACAACTAAAAAAATATATAATTTGCTTCCAAGAGGTGTAGTCAAATTCTCTGCTCGCAAGTGTACATGAAAATATCTAAAACTTTCTAAAAAGAAACTGAAACGACAGAAATGAAAAATTTCGAAAAATAATCAAGGCAAAAAAATAGTTTTTTAACTTAAAAGCTGAAAATTTCTTTTCCTTTCTTCACATTTTATCGATCAGTCAAGACAGCTGTTGTGTGACATCTGTAAAAGTGATACTTATTCTCTTCTAAAAAAGAGCATTTTAAAGATTAAAAACGCGGGAAATACATATGAATAAACTTTGATTTTTGATTTTTATGATTGATGGATGGGAAAAAGTTCAAGGCATTCAAATGCGTTAAATTGTACTTTTTTTTTTTCGATGAAACATCAAATTCTGTAATTGCAGTTCTAAAAAATTCATAAAACTGCAAATGTAAAGAATATTTTCTTAGCAAAAAATTCTAAAACATGAAATTATGAGTATTTTACAAATCGCCTTGTAAATTTCGAAACATCGTATCTGTCAAGTAGGTATAACAAATGATCCTTTTTTAAACAATTAATAAGGTATTTATTTAGAACTTTATTAATTAAATATAAACAAGAATAAGTTCTTATTCATATAAATTAGTCAATTATTTAATTACTACCCTACTAATTCCATAAAAAAGAATAATTTCTAGTCTCTGGCAAGTTCCCATTTTTCAGATACGATGTTTCGGAATTGACAAGGCGAAATGTAAAATGATAAAAAGAAATTATTGTGTTTGTCGTAAGATATAGGATATTTGAGGGAAAAAAGAACCAAATTTGTAGGTTGCCTACGTTTGGTTCTTTTTTCCCTCAAATATCCTATATCTCACGAAAAACACAATAATTTTAACATAAGGATACGACTATCAAACAATTATAAAAAGAAATATTTTTAGGCTTTTGGGTTTATTGGATATTTCTGAGCCCTGGTCTTTAGGTAAATTATTTAAAACATTTTTTTATTTACTTTATCAGGGTTATACGATAAATGCTAAATTTATCATAAATGCTAATTAGGTCAATTTGGTCAACATAGCTTGACAAAACTCGCATGTTAATCAATTAATTATGAACGAGACTGCCAATATTACCTAATGGGTATGTAATACCTATTGCAGGTATATCTATCAGATATTACCTACAGATATGCATATGGATAGAAACTTGCCTTCATCGTGGAATCAATACCTATTTTGATGGCATAATAATAACAATAATAATAATAATTTTCCACAAACCAAACAGTTTAGTAGTTGAGGTGAGAAATCAGACTTTTAAGAATTATTGCTAAACATACTAGTATATTAAAGTACTAGTTTCATAACATACGTTTTTAGCGCACGAGTACAAGTTTAGAAAACGAACCGCTTGCGGCGAGTTTTCTAAAGTACTAATGCTCTAAAAACGTGTGCTTTATACAATTTTTTCTATTTTGCTCTAAAATTTAAAAAACTTACATTTAAATTGATCACTTATTTTGGGATTTTTGTTTTGGGTTGGCATTACAGTTTACACTATGTTTAAAATTCTAAGAACAAATGATATTTTGATATATTTTACAGTCATCTCTTCTTTTTTCACTGCAATTAACCAGTCCACAATTTTAACACGGTAAAAAATAACCCAAACACAAAATTTTGTAAAAAATTAAACTTTAAATCGACATTGACATTTGCACGCAAATCGTCAAGAGATAGGCTTTTGTATATTGCCAACCCAACAGAAAAAAAAAGTAGAGACCTCTTATGGGCCTATAAGAACACGCAAAATGCGTGTGATTATGAGCTTATAAGAGTCGCAAAATAGAAAAAGAAACTATTAGGAACTTATTAATTCAAAAACGGACAAGATTAAGTCTTAGGCGCAGTGGTTCCTTCTCTTTTTTCGGATAAAATTTTGCCTATTTTAAAGAACTAAAACAAATTGAAAAATTTTTAAATCGTGTTTTTTAACTGGAAAAAAATTGTTTGTCGTAAAAATGCTTAATATTTTTTCCAATAATCTTTTGCTTGTCAAAAAAAAAACAGGCATTAGGCTGTAACATTTATAACTGGCGCGCCGCGGTGATTTCAAAATGTAATTGATAAAAAAAACGGTATTATGTTATATGTAGGTCCTATAAAAGGACCTTCAATTTAGAGAGGGTGCCGAAACAATACTGTTACAGTACTCTTTGTAGATTTACAGGAAAAAAGTGCAAATATACATCTACTATACACTCTATACAGAGCGGTCCAAAAGTCACACCCTCCCCCCCTCTTAACTTTTGAACGAGTTTAGATATCGACTTCAAATTTAGAACTCTTAAATAAGACAACTTAAACTATCTTTAGGCATATATTTGATACTTTTAGCTCTTAAAATGTGGGCAGGGGGGCATGGGGCGACTTTTTTTTTAATGGAAAGGTTGGTCGTGTGATACATCATTTTAAAGCTTATAAAATTTTCCATTTAACTGTATATTTTTTATTTTTTTTAAACATTTTTTTTTTTTCGTCAAAATTTCTCTAAAAAATACAAACAATTTTTTAAAAATGCCTAATTTCATAATGAAAAAAAGTAAATTATACTTTTCAACTTATTTTAGTTGACGTAAATAAAAATTAACAAAAAAAAACTTAAAAATTTATTTTTTTAGCACAAAAAACTGAAAAATCAAACCTTAAAAAACATGTTTAAAAAATTTAAAAATGTATGGTTATATAGAGAATTTTAAAGGCTTTAAAATGATGTATCCCACGACTCCCCTTTCCATTTAAAAAAAAATCCCCCCATGCCCCCCTGCCCACATTTTAAGAGATAAAAGTATCAAATATATGCTTAAAGATAGTTTAAGTTGTCTTATTTAAGAGTTCTAAATTTGAAATCGATATCTCAACTCGTTCAAAAGTTAAGAGGGGTGGGGGTGACTTTTGGACCACACTGTATGTATACTATATACTATTAAAGACCATTTTAGTCTTTTATTTAATATTTTACTCGTATTATACTATCAACAGTGCAAACTAAATTATTGACAATTTTTTTGGTTAATCATAAGCATTTTGATTGGATATACAAGAACAAAATTAATAATTCAAATTACACGAAGAATATTTTGAATGATTATTTCATAAAACAAGGTGAAAATTGTCTAATGCAAATTATCAGTTGTTAACTTTTTAAATGTCAAATAAATGTAATGTAATCATCAAATATTCCAAAAATAATATTTTTAGCACTAAATTTTGAAGCGTACATAATAATTTTTAAAGCAACTAAGTTAAAAATAAACCATTTCTTTAGAAATTGTTATTGAGTGCTGTAAAAGAAACTTTTCTTGTATTTATTTGTCCATTGTTAAATTTTATAAGGTATGTATCCCTTGTAATCCCCTATAAGTTTTATAATATAATTACTTCTTGCGAAAAATATCTTTAAATGCGTATTTAAATTGCCTATTTCACAGATTTTATTTACGAGGTGCTTTAATGTCATAGGATTATAAAATTCATCATAAAATTATTCTTATAAAAATATATTTTACAATTTTCATTGCATATCTTACCGAGAATATTAACTTTTGACTTTGAGATGGTCAGATTTTTAGTTCAAATTAAAAATTTAGACCTTTAAGGCTCTAATGATCGTGTCTACAAACTGAAAACAGTTTTTTTATCGATATTTATTAAATTATTATTAAATTCCTAACATCAATAACAGAAATTAGAAAAATTAGAAATATACTGAAAAAATCAGTTTAAATTTAAGACTACTACTAACTAAAAGTTTAAGAATTTCTTGGCACATAAAGATTTTGAAAAAAAATCGTCTAAATTTTAGACAACAAATTAGACAGGTACCTGAAAACCTGAAAAAAGTCCGGAAGTCAACGGCACCGCGCGCCGAAACCGGAATCGGGCAATTTTGGTGCCCGGAACAACTCCAGTTAGAGAAGTGTGCGTGTCTCCAGCAGGAGGGGAGGGGCGACACTCCGCGCATCTGCTTCAGATACCTAAAAAGCCGTAAGTCCATAAATAGTTTATGGACTAAACGCAACTATGACTGGACTAAATAAAATTAAACTTTTAATTTTTTTTTCTGAAAAGAAATATATATATTGTTTTGATTGATATGCATTTCAAATTTATGTATGTATTAAAGCTTCTCTTACAATAACAAATGTAGATTATTTTAAATTCAAATTGCTTTTTTTGTTATATGAAATATTATTACAACATTTCATAAATTGGGCAGGAAACGAGGCAGGAAACCTTCCGAGTTTATTCACTTTCCTCTTCAAGGTCATTTGCAGACCCTTTTTGTAGTTGCTAATTTCAATTGTGTATAAAATAACGGTTTTTTTTGACGTTAAATAAATTGACAAATTTTGTCCAATTTTTTAAAAGTAGATGGATTTTTATCAAAAACCTGTAAATCAGGCAGATTTGAGGTACGAGTTGTATTCTGCGACCCTTTTTTTCAAAAATAAGTAAAATTATACATTGTATCCCTATCTTACGTCCATCACACTATATGGCGCAGTCTTCGTCGAAGGTGATGTGACGTCACAGTCGTTTCCCTCTAAACTAGTCGGCCAGTGCATGCGATGCAACGTTCATTGGCCGCGAGGCAATTACATAATTTACTTGTACTTCATTGCTGCGGGTAATGACATCTGCACTTGCAATTAGACCAAATTTTGGATAGTCCCTTTTTGCGTATCATTTACCACCCATAGATTTACTTCTAAATATTTTTTTCATTAATGCCGTTTTGACCTGCGCATTATTTTCTATTTTTACATGATTTTGCCCTAAATTGCTACCCAGGCAACAAAGTAACTCTTAGAAGTTTCTAAGCTGCTACACAGGCAACAATGTGACTGGTATATATGCTAACTTCAGTGGGAAAGTTAATATCCGAGATGTTAACCACTACCCATGGAAAGCCGTTGTACAAACTCTTCTAAAAATCTTTCAAAAATCTTAACAAAAATATAAAAAATCTCTAATTTTCGACAATATTTCGAACATTTTTCAGAAATATCAGAAATCTTAGCGAAAGGCTCAAAAACCATAGATTTTCATGTGGAAAATTACAGAAGTCATATAAAATTATTAGAAGTCCGTATAAAAATTTAAAATTTTAACAAGCTTCTGTCTGACATTGTGAGATTATAGTGTCATTATATTTTGTACGATAAATTATAAACGCTTTAACTTATAAATTTAAAATTTTGTACAAATAACGGAAATAATGCAATCCATATCTCTAAAAAGTTATAACTTTTCAAGATAAAGCATTTTAAATTTATCATACAAATATACTGACAGTTAAACAAAATATACTGATAGTTATACAAAATATACTGACAGTTACTGCAATCTCACCATGTCAGATAGAACCCTGTTGTTCTGATACGATGAAATAATAATTATTACGCTGATATTTACTTGACAATAGAAAAAAGTACTGTCAAAATGAAAAAACAAAAGCATTCGGGTTTCATTATATCTTTAAAAAGCACTGTTTTGTAAACATTACGAAGAACAAATGTTTGCTTACTATGTAGAACGTAGATAATAGTATAGTGTTAATTTTTTACAAGGCGGAGGTCGCTTATCACGAATCTAAAGTCAATTTTCAAAATTCAAGATGGCGGATTCAATATGGCGGTCCAATTTTCGAAAATCAACCGATTTAAGCCAAAAATCGTTTACGGGGGTTTTTGAGGTCGCTGATCACGAATCCGAAATCAGATTTGAAAAATTCAAGATAACGGACCAAAAAAATCAAATCATTGTATCTCATGGTTTTGGTTTTGGTGCGCCATCTTGAATTTTGAAAATCTCACTTCGGATTCGTGATCAGCGACCTCTAAAACCCCCTTATACCAAACTTTGAATAATTCTATTCATTTGTTTTTTATAAATTTTGATCTGACTGAAATTTTTTGTGGTTATAAAAAAAATGAGACCCGCTATCTCAATTCTGACGGTAGATTCGGATTCAGCTAGTCAAAATACCATAAATTATGTTGGTCTGGTCTAAAAAATATTTTGTTTTTTTGTTTGTTTTTAGGCAATTTTTGTGAAAGAATCGTATTTTTTTTGTGCGAATTCTTGATAAAGATCGCTATTTTGAGGTTATGTTTGATAATTTCTGCAAAACACCTGCCGGCATCAAAGTTCAAGAGTAAAATTTTGATACCCGGCAAATAAATTTTTTCGCAAAAATAAAATGGGCAGATGGGGTGACTGATTTAAAAAAGAATGCCCCATATGTATGATATGATATATGTAAAAAATATATACGTATACGCATAATAAATTATAATTTTACTTTTATAGTTTGATTTGGGGGGGCTAAACAAAATTTTGGGGGGCTAAGCACCCAAGCCTCCCCCCTAGTTACGCCTACTCCTACCTAGTTAGTAGTTACAACTAACTAGGTCTTAGGAAAAAAATTATATTTGATTTCAAGACTTTTGGATTCCTTGTCAAAAACTATTTAAAGAACCGGAAATTTAAAAATATATTAGAATTCAATTGATCTAATCAGTTTTTTTATAATAGAAAATTCTTATGGTCCTTTATGATAAGCACAATGGGCGCCCTATAAATGGGTTTATATTTTGAAAACAACCCGTGAAGATATGCAATGCTACGCATTCCATTATATACTATTCACAGTAAATGGTATATTGTATTTGTTTGTATATATATATATATATATATAAAAAATCTTAAAAAAAAACATGTTGCAAGCCTAGCGTAGTACCGTACTAGTCAGTACTGAATTAAGTGGCTGAACTATTGACAGAACCATAATTTACAATTTAAAAATGGACAATCAAGGTTTTATTTTAGCAATTAAGAATGGAATTAAATTAACCAAATTAAAGAATATTGTAAAAATATTAAGATAAGTAATAAAAAACGAAAAAAATATAAAAGTTGGTTTGACATAAATCGTTAAAAAATATTCTTCCGAATTACACATGATTCTTCGAATTATCGGGAAAAATTCACAGTTATCATTAAAATTTGCTGTCAAAGGAAATAATTAAACCAGAGGCCCCTGCAGGGCGATAACCCGGTCGTAATTATTTCCAGACAGCAAATTTTCATGAAAACAGCGATTTTTTTCCGCATTATTCTCAGCCTCTTGTGTAATTATATATGAAACAAATTTATATCCAAGAATTTTTTGTCTAAGACGATATTTGAAAATTTTGGAAAATTCGAAACTACCGTATAATACTATTCTAGCGCAGGCGCTGTGAATAGTATAATAAACCATGACGGTGGGCACATTGTAAACAGAATCATGGGTTTCTAAGTAAACTCTTGGGATGGTAGGTATAAAATACGCGCAGGTATTAATTTTTTCTATAAACTCTTATTTGATAAAAAGTTTATACAGGGGTAACAAAAAGTAAACAACTGGTGTTTTAATGATTCATTTATTTATTGTTTGTTTGTTTGTTTGTTTGTTTAATTAAGACTATTTTGTTCTAGTATTATATTTTTCATATTCTGCATTTTTCTGGAATTTCCTTGCATTCACTTTCATCCATTTGCAGGACTGGGTAAAAAAAAACGCTTAAGAACCAGTAAAGTCCAGAAATGGATACATCGACTTGTAAATTTTGAAACCTCTTATGTCAAAAAATCAATTTTCGGTTCCTTGTTCTAACCAACTCCATACGTAATGACTGGTAATATAATTCCAGTATATTATACAGGGTTTTCAGAAATAAGTTCGAGAAATTTAAGGGGTGATTCTACGTTAAAAATGTGAATGAAGGTTGGTCCGGAAATGATCCCTAAGGGAGCTGCGGCCCTTCGAAGATGGACATATTGAATTGGGAACAAAAAAAGCACCAATAAAATTAATGCTGCAGGGCGATTCTTCATTTAAAACTAAGCAAAAAAGTATTCTTCACCAAAACACCTAAATTTAATATTAAGGGAGATATAGCCTTTTAAAAAGTAACATTTTTAGTGGTACAAAATGTTACCACTTCTTAATTGCATTTTTTGAAAACGGTTGTTCCTACAGTGTTACACTATATGACATTTTTTATGTATTTTTGCTGAAGGAATCTATATTTATTACAAAATATCCAAAAAAAAATATACATAAAAAAGTTTGGGGCAATAATATGTTAAGTCTCGCATATTTTTGTCCGTCTAGGCACGCCTCTGGATAAATTCAAATTTTTAATTTTCACAATTTTCATAAAATTTGTGATTTTTTTGAGTCGCTGTATCTGATAATAAAACAGTCTTACTCAACCTCCGGTAACTGTTGGACAAAAAATGTTTTATTAGATTTTACTGAAATTCTGATTTAAAAGTTAGAATTTTACTAATATTCTGACTTCAGGTCGGAATTTTACGACAATTATAAAATTTAATTAAGTCAGAATCTGATAATAATTATTGTAAATCCACTCTCATGGCTGAGAGTTAATAATTTTTAAATTTTCACAATTTTCATAAAGTTTGTGATTTTTTCGAGTTGCTGAATCTGATAATAAAACAGTAAAACTCCACCTCTGGTAAATGTTGGACAAAAAATGTTTTATTACATTACTTAGTTGAGTTTCCTCTTTAATAAAAACTTTCTTAAAACCCTAAACTAGAGTTTTCTTTTTCTACGACTGCTTTAGAATGTAAGCAAATACACACTTTTCAAACACAGAATGAATCCATTCTAGCTCTAGCTACGGTATGAATATTCCGTATCAAGTGTTAGAATGAGCACATGTAGTGCCATCTCTTGTTTATAAAAGTAAAGAAAACTATAGCAAAATTAGAAAAAATATATATATTTTACCATGAAATATTGAATAATTTAATGCTAAAGTTTTGCGTTAAAATTACATAAAGTTTATTAGTTTTTCTTAATATTTGACCAGTTTTTTATCAGCTTAGTTCAAAAAATTAAACTGCTCCATCTATTGTTAAATAT